>VMDO01002216.1:0-25666 GCA_007922755.1 Pedetes capensis
GGGGGGGTGTCCAGGGTTCTGGAGGGGGTCTCCGGAACCATGGCACTGCCTGCATTTCTCCCTCAGGGCCGCCAGGCAAGGGGGACACAGAGGACCTCATGAAGGCCCAGCTCTTCCCGGCAGGTCCCGCCCGGGCCCCTTCATTACCCGTTCGCTGCTTGGTGTCTGCACCTATGTCCTCCCAGCGCCCGGGCCCAGGGGTCACCCATGGGGTCCCCCTGCGGTCCATCCCGTGGGTGCAGCCCAGGTTCTGGGTTGCAGGCCAGGGTGCTGCCTGTGGCTGGCCGAGCCGAGTGCCACCAGATCCTCCGCCTTCCACGTGGGACACACTCCCCATGAGCCCAGCTGGAGCAAGGCTGTGAGCCTGGGGACTTCTCCAGGGTCCGCGGCAAGTCCAGAACCAAGGCACTGGAAGCCCAGCTGGTCGGGCGATGCAGCCACCCAGTCCTCCACTGCCCGCTGTCCCGAGGCCCTGAGGTCAGGAGAACCCCAGCGGGGTGGGGGTGGACGGCCCTGGGCACACAGGCCAGGGGCGGGGCGGGCCCAGGTCAGCTATTGACCTACAGGACTGGGCTCCACAGCTGCCCTTCCTAATAACGAATGCACGAGAGTCCAGCAGAACCCCTGATCCCGCAGAACCCTCTGCCACCCCCTCTCCAGCGCTCCACCACGCACCCTATGGACGACGGACAGCACCACTGTGCCCTCCTGACCGCACCTCTCTTTTCCTTGATCCGAACACGAACAACTACTTCCCGTGTCCCTCACAACCTGTTCATCCTGTAGCCCGCTATCCCCGGCAGTCCCCAAGGCTGCTCTCTATCCGTCTCTGCCCTGCCTTGGACAGGGCCGCCCAGAGTACCACCTGCTGCAGGGGCATCGCGGACCTGCCGTCCCCAAGGTCCTGGGTGGTGTTCTTGCTTCTGGCTCCACCTCCTTGGCAAGGCCTCTCCACACCCACGCTGGGCAGCAGCTGGACCACAGCTCAGCCCCCACCTCAGCAAAGCCCTGGGCCCAGACCCTTCTCCGCCCACCCTCAGGATCACAGACCCAAATGGCTCCATGGTGGCCCTGGTCTACATGGAGACCGCCTGCTAAGGGAGGGCCCGGGACCCCTGGCCGCAGATGCTGCTGGGCCTCGTTGCCCTAAGTGATGACTCCTTACTTGGGCATCTCCTGCTTGCGCCTGGACCCAAAACACTTTCATTTAGAAGACGCTCTCAAGTGACAAGAGTTCTGGCCAAAGTGATCTTTCCAAACCTTTCTGTTTGATTTGGAATGTTGAGGAGGAATATTTGAGACCAGATTTCATACCTCCCTGCCTTCTTAAATGGACCAGGATGAACCCGATTGAAGCTTTTTCTGATGGCCTAGTGGTCACCATGATAAGCACTGAATTTTGCAATATAATAGAATATAGCAAGGCGCTGAGGAATCACTGGAGTAGAGCTGTCTGTCTTTATACTTTTAAATGGTCCTAGACTTTGAGGTTTGGGTTCAGGTTTTATACTTCCCTCGTTAATCTTTCTTTTGTTCTTTCTTTCTCCTTCCTTCTTTTTCCTTTTCTTTTTCTTTCTGTTGGTTTCTTCGTTTTGCACTTCACCTCTCTACGTATGCTACTTCTGATTCTGAAGATCTTTGTGTTGGAAAATTTAAAAAAGTTGTTAAGCAGGCAAAATACGAAGAAATAGTATTTAAGGATCTCTTCATTTTAAGCATACTGTTTACAGAATAAAGGGAAACTCGGTCTGATCTGACAGAACTGAGCACCTAGGGAGAGAACTTTCTGGCACATGGGTCCAAGAAATGCTTGAGATGTGAAGATCTTGTATCACACTGAAGGTGGAAAGTCTTATAAATGTAATCCCTGGAGAAAGACATCATGTGTGGGAGAGTGGCAGGTCAATGAAAAAAAGGAAAACCCTCCAACAGACGGATTGACACAGTGTCTGCAACAATGGGCTTAAAGATAAATAAGATCACGTGCCTGGCACAGAATTGGGAAGTGTTTGGATCTGCTGTACATAGGGGTCTCTATGAGTTGGATTCTAGTGCACCTAACAACCACAACATAAATGTAAAGCAATTCTCAAAAATATTTTGATAGAAACATTTCTTAAAAATAAGTCTATATTTTAACCAGATAAATCAGATGTCTTATTTGTAATTGTAAAAATTCTCAGCATTTCTTTCCTTTTCTCTCTTTTTTCAAAATGTTTCCTTCAAGGTTTTTTTTCTTTGAAATTTTTTTTATTAAACTCTCTCCATGTAGGTCCTAACATTTAATACCAGCCTCCTAACTCCTCAGCTGTTTAAGTTCTTTGTAGGTTTACCCAATGGGGTAAAAGAAATACAAATCCACTCAAATGGTCCCCCCAAAACAGGGGTTTATTGTAGCTTTGGTTTGGCCACATTTAAGAGAATCGATAAGTAACTGTGACTTATCCCAAAGGGACCCCTGGTTGGCTGTTGGGGCTGATCAAGGACCCTAGAAGTCCCTTTTTCTCTCTCAAGGCCACAAGATGACACCTGTGGCTCTAGCCCTCGAAGGTGCATCCCAGCAGCGAGGGCCCAGTGCCAAAAGGGCACGCCCACTAGCGCTGCCTCCTGGTTGAGGGGCCTTCCCAAAGGTCTCCTCGGACCCTCTCACTGACAGCTCATGGACCAGAGCCTGGTCACATGACCGCTTCTTCTCTCTGCAAGGGAAGGCCTTTTTTTGTAGAGTTGTACTGTCATTCCAACCCAAAGCCTTTGTGAGTCACACAGCAATCTCAGCCCCCATCACTGGGCCGGCCCACCGGGAGGCGGGGCCTCGGGATTGCTCCCTTTCTCTGTTTTCTTCCATTTCTGACCTCCCAGTGGTGGCCACACTAGCCTTCATGGCTCCCTGCGGCCTCACCACTCAACTCTGGCCAGGGACTGGGCCTGTTGCTGTGTTTCTGAGCCCCTCGTCTGGGGCCCAAGAGTCTGACTTTGAGTGCTCCTCAGCCCTTGAGCCAGGAGCAGAGCCCAGGTGGCCAGCAAGCCTGGCCTCCCGCTGTTGCCAGGAGCCAGGGGCAGATCAGGCATTTGGCTCAGCCAGAAACGTGAGTAGGCAAAATCCTTAGGAATAGGCTTCAGATGGCAGAACAATTGGTTTCTCTGGTGTATATGAAACTCAGGCAAGCACGGATTGGTGGTTATTTCCTAGAAAGAAGTACCTGAAGGGTCAAACTCGGTATTTTTATTTATTTTGCAATACTGGGGGTTGAACCCAGGGCCTTTCACATGCTAAGCAAGTGTCCTACCACTGAACCTCCCCTCCCCCCCTTTCATTTTTTTTTTTTTTTTTTTGAGACAGAGTATTGCTAAATTGTGCCAGCTGCCTCTGGCCTCAAACTCAAGATCCTCCTGCCTCTGCCCCCTGAGGACCTGGGATTGCAGGTGTGCACTCTGATGCCTGGCAAAGCATCAGACGCTGTAACTCCTGAATTTTTTCAGCTTTGCCCATGTGCTGACTGTTATGATTAGACTCAGTTTTCTGTCTGATCATAGATCACAAAATTTATAGCTTTGCAGCTCAGTCCTACCAGGTGACTGAGTGTGAAATGGCAAAGCTGCTCAGCTAGGACCCTTCTTCTGCTCATGCTGATCCTAGAGTATCGAAAAGAAGGACACTTTTGGTGGCATTGTATGTGCCTTGACCAACGTCAAAATCAGCCTATTATGTCACGTTCGCCCAGTTACCCATTTCCTTGTGATATTTACTCCATAGTGGAACGGATATGTTTTCTGACAAGAATGTTGTTGTTGTTAGGTGCTGTAGCAACCCTCATAGGGTTTTCCATGGCTGACTGTTTCGGGATTGCCTTGGGAGTGGATTGCCACATCCTTCTCCCATTTTTGCGGTGCTGGGAATCGAACTCAGGACCTCTGAGACTGCAGAGCAGCGCTCTACCAACTGAGCTAAATCCCAGCCCTTCTGACAAGAATATTATCATCCATATGTGATCTGGGTGCAGCGTGAAGGCTGACACCACTCATAACGTTTTAGTCAGCGTGCCCCTGCACTTCTTTTCCCTTCTAGATTTGCTGGGAGAAGTCAGGTTTTCACATTCTATATGTTTCCTTAAACAAATCTCAGTGGTGACATTTTAACCAGAAAGGTCAATAAATTTAATTGTTGAATTTTTAAAAAAATTCTACTCTTCTAAAAAGCCCACATCAGTGAAAAGCCAACAGCCAATAGCACACGTGGCGCCAATGAGGATTTTGAAACATACAGACTGTCTTGTGTTCACTGCGAGGAATTTCTCTTACTAGATGAAACTTGTCCAGGGTCTACTTTTTGTTGCCATCAAAAAATAAAAGTAAGATCCTGCCAAGGTGAAAGATATCCTACAATATTCAACAACGAATTGAAAATATTGAAGTTAAGAATATTTTATATAATTATTGGCAAGAGCTGCCATACACAGGTCTGAGAGTCATGCTTTGGTACCTAGAGGAAATTGGTGTAACCAAGAACCTAAGAGTGGTCGGGCATGGTGCAGTGTGAGGGAGTGTTTCGCCTGTTATACCTGGGGTCGCTATGACTCGGACGCAACTAGACAGCTCCTAACAAGAGTGGTTGTGTCAGCTGTGCGCTTTGGAATTGGTTACAATACAACACAAATGTTTCTACAAAACCAAATTTAATATACAACAAACACTCACCATGTAAACACATCTGTAAAAAAATCTGATAATAATTCCAAGGATCACTTACAGGCTTTCATAAAAGCATTTTATATCAGGAATCTCAATACAGAATGATTTCTATGTCAAAATACATTTACACTGTAAATTGTTCAGAGGGGGGAAAAGAAAGACACAGAGGAATGGAGTTTGCTGTCATTGAATTCAATAGCAGCCACTGCCCCTGATATTTTTTCCTTCATCTTCTACTTCATACATTTCTGACAAAACCATTAACCTATCCTCCTAAGCTTTGTCTATGCTTCCATTCACTCTATTGGCCAGATAGAAATATCAAGACATGATCACCATGCTTATTCCAGCTATCAGCAGCTCCCCCACCTGCCCAGAGGGCTTAGGCCTGCCCGGCCCCCAGCAGCACTGGGTGCTGAGCCACCAGGCCTTATTTTTTGAAAGAGAACACTTGAGCAATTCACCCAGTAGGTATCCAATGCAAATCTGGAAAAAAGTCACAGGAGAACCACGTGTGGAGATTGATCACACAATTTTATTAGAGTCTTTCGAACAAATGTATCCCTCTGTGAAAAACTTCTGCAAAAGAGACATTGGAGTGTACTATTTTCAACCCTGAGCATTAACACTGCATACAAGGAGGGCGGTCGGGAAGCTGGTTCGACTGAAGCAAAAGCACAAGCCACCGATATTCTCTATGTGATCAGGTTTTTACAAAAAAATACAGAGTTTTCAATAAATAATGCTTAATTTTACAACTTTGATACAGCAATGTCATACACCGTTTAACACACTAAACTCGCATGCTAGATAGTCTACCCGAAGACACGACTCCCCCATGCATTTTCTTTTCGCCTAGTGCTAGCCCACACTTGGTCCTGCAGCGCGCCGCCTCAGGTAGCTCCGACCCTCCCTCTGTGCCACGGCAGCGGGTCCTGCGCCGGCATGCAAACTCTAGAAAAGGTTCCCCCCACAAACCACTCAGACTTCTACACAAAAGGGCTTTCCAGCTTTTCGGCTCCCCAAACCCGGAGTGGCTATGACGTTAAGTTCCACGTGGCCGTGGAAAACACACTGGGTCACAGTGCCATGCTGCCAACTGCTCCGACCTCAGGTGGCTCTCTCTTGGTGGCCACCACCAAGCACTACGGGAGGCCACGGCCACGGGGAGTCCCACCCTGAAAGATAGGCCTCCGTTTCCAAACAGTCCATTCAAACATAAGATGTCACAGAACAAATGCAAAAGACTCTTCAACCCACAACGTATGTACAGGAGCAAAGTAGACAAAGTGGGAAATCAACGACAATGGAGTACAGCGTTTCTCCCCGTGAGGCAAGGGGCAAGGCATACTGTTTTTGAACATAAACTGGGTGAAGAAAAACGTGATAGAGGGCCCTTTGTCAATATCTATTTGATCAAAATTCTTTCTGTGGGATGTTATGATTTCCAGCTGCTCTCTCTTCTTCTTTTTTTTTTGAAGGGGAATGTTACGTGTCTACTAAAATAAGCGTCACATTAACAAAATTTCTTTGAGGACTCTGGAGGAAATTGTTTTTTTTTTTTCATGCATTTTGAAACTTGTCCTATTGCTTTAGTTGGCCATTTTCACAGAAGAGAAAAATCAAGGCGATGCGACTCCAGAAAAGAAATTTGATCAAACAGTGAGAAGGGAGCGTCCACAAATGCACTTCCAGGCCGCTTACACTCACCAGTTGCTCACTAGGAACCACATCTCAACCGATCGTATTGCTTAGTGGTTGGTTTTCTCCATGGAGAAGCTGTCTGTTTGCAACGGCACGCAAGCAGGAGCCCCCCGGGTCGCGGGGGTGTCCTGTCTGTGCAGTGGTAGAGGTAAGGGATCTTTAATGAACATCTCTACCTGATAAAATTATTACTTTTATACATGGAACATTATGAACTTATGTTTCCCTTTGTAAGCCATTTTATACTTTCTGCACCTTTGTGCTTTTATTGAGTATAAAAATAGGTCTCCTTTAAAATTCTGTTTATTTTAAGTTCACTAAAAAACTACTTGTTTGTGAAATTCTCTTATAAACTCACTGCATCCGCGTGGAAGAGAGAAACTAATCAGGCAGCTAATGGATATAGGTAGTGTTAAAAAAATACGGTGAAGAGAAATGAAGGCATGTTGAGAGCGAAGGAAAAAAGTCAGCGATAAGGAAGATGGAAGCAAGCTCAGCTTCATACATTTTCTCTAAGCTTTATTGTCGTTGAGAGCATGGGTTCCACACAAAGGGTCAAAAAGGAAGAAAAAGAAAAAAAAAAAAAACACCCTGAACTAAAACCTGAGTTGTTATCAAAAAGCATAATTTTCCAGCTCATGAAACCAAGGAGGACATGGCAGGATCAAGCAAACAGAATGGACAGTGAGAAAGAATCAATAATCAAAAGAAGCCAAATCTCAGAAAAGCATGTCAAGAGTCGTTACGTGGAGACGGTCACTTTGGGAACTCGTAAATTCCTGTCAGGACACATAAGGCTCATTGTCGTTGTCCTCACAGGCCACAGGCTGTACAAAGGGTATTTGAAACTGACATTCCTAATGGAAACTTTATAAAATTTGGCCCTTAGAATAACTGAGAAATATCCTGAAAAAATCTTCCCTGAAACTGTAAGAAAGAAAGTTTCTCATCTACTGATAAAATCGACAACTCAGTAAACTATTTCCGCTGGTCTTCCTACCTAAGAAAAAAGCACAAATATAGTTGCCTCAGAAATCTGTAAAAGCAGAGGGCGTTGCAGTAAAAGAGTATAAAGATTCTAGAAATGGGAGAGTCCTTGAAAACCTCTCTCCAAAGTGTCCACAAAGATACATATGCCCGTTAGGAGAAAAAGTAAGAATATACATATCGTCAATCATATCAGAGAATAAAAAAGTTAAGCGTGATATAATATATTTATATTGAATGACTACTTTAAAATAGAGCAATTTACTTGCATTATTTCTCAGATTCCTTGGGCAAAACTCACTTAAATTCTGAGGTGAACAACAAATGTATATTTCTTGTACCGTACTGGTATCAAGAAGACTGTGGTTTCAATTCCCAGAGAAAAGTCTTGCCTTTTGAGTCTTTTTCTCTCTCAAAAAACAGCTAAATCATCCAGGCTGCTACATGCATGCATATTTAAATCCCTTCCCCTTGATTAACATGAAAAAGCGTCTCTGCCCAAAAGAACTGCAAGGATTTTTTTTTCTAGCTAAAGGATAATCATTCTACAAATAATTTGCCCAGTGACTGTAGTCATTCATAACATACATAATATTTGCAAAGCACAGTTTAAGTACACTGCCTTTTATTAGCATTTTTTAATAAAAAGGATGCATACCAGAGTATAAACTGGAAATTATTTCCACTGTTTAAAGAATTAATAAGAGAATGCTGGTTCAATTTCTTAAAGATGGAAACCTTGCCAAAATGCATTCAAAGTCTGTGAACTAGTTATAAACAGCAGGATACCCAACTGGCTAGGCCTCCATGCAGACATCGCCCACGCCCACCCCCATGTGACCATTTAAAGATACTCTGTCATTGCTGAGTTAAAAATAAGACCTAAGACAAAAAAAAAAAATGCAATTAAACTTTTATTGAAGCCTATCCAGTGGCAAGAATACCTTGTGTATTATATTATGTTTTAGACATTCAATAAAGAAATCATTAAGAGCGATTTTCACAATGCATTCATCAAAACAGCTTTCAATATTGTTAAAAGCGCGTTCAAGCGCCTGTCCTGAGTTCTAACAGGTTTTTAATTTCGATGGCCAGCCAGCTTCTTTTCTTATTCTCCTATAAAGAACTTCGGTCACACAGCTTTAAGGAAAAAAAAAAATCACGACTATGTTTCCATTCTGAAGCCAAATTATCACGTTAATTTATTTAAAACTTCCTACCTAGCCGCAGAAAATGCCCAGATCCATCTATAATTAAAACATAAAATACATGCAAATTTTAAGATCTCCAGATACCCAGAATCAGCCTTATACATGGATCTGTTTGTTCAGTAAGTTCCAGATCTGCAGCACAGGCCTGCCACGTAAAATCACCAGCACAGAGAAATTGTCAATTGTAAACCGCTGGTCGAATTATTCGTGGCTAAAATAAAAACTCCCACCAATGACTACACTAGTCTATCATTTGCAGAAGGGGAAAACAAAGTAAACAATTCCAGAAATCCAGCCCCACACTGAGAACCTGGTGACCCCCGCCAGCCCTTCCTTTTCCCAAGGGCCCTACTGCACGCTGATGGCTCTTGGAAAGGGAAGGCCACAGAGAAAAAACCCGCCCCTCTGTACCACCAGCTCCAGGGCTCCGCGGCCCAGGGTGGGGGCTGGGCGGCTCGCCCCGATCGGAGGAGGCCGGGGAGGAGGAGGGGCTGGGAGAGGCCTGGGGAAACCGGAGCGGAGGCGGGAAGGGCGCGGGGGCTCCTGAGGCCCAGCAGCTCCTGTTAGAGCGCAGGCACTTCCATTTGGTCTCGCCAGATCTTAGTAAAAGTGGAAGGCCGAGCCTCGGTGAATCCTTTCGGTGGGTTAGAGGGCCGTGGTGTTTTGCACCGAGTTTCAATTAGCCACTGCACACCTCCTCCATGGCAGGCGCCGCAGCTCCGGGGAGTTGAGCTCCGCGGCTGGAGCGCAGGGCCCCAGCGGGCCTCCCCGGCTCCCTCCACGACCCCCCAGGGAAAGAGGCAAGGAAGGCACTGAAAGGCAGCCGGAGCCCCGGCTCCTCTCGCCAGCCAGGGCCTGCGCGAGGGCAGGGGAGCAGCGCCCAGGGTGGAACCGGGGTGGCGGTGGACGAGCTGGGCCGATGGTCCCCAGGGAGCGCGCGGGGCGAGTCGCGCCCTCACGCCGCCTACGCGGGAACCCAGAGGAGGCAGTGGGAAAAGAATGATCAAGATGCGGAGCCACTTTTCTCGAGATGGCCCTTGGGGAGGCTGCTCCCGGGGAGGGCGCGGGGAGGACAGGGGTGCGCGGCGGAGGCCGGCGCTTCCTCCGGGATTCTCTCTCTTCCTCCCGCCCCCTGGCCCCGCGCTTCCCCTCCTCACTCAGCCGGCGGGGGCCAGGGCACGGCTGTCCCCGCGCGCCTGCAGGCTCTGAGCGGGAGGCGCCCGGGCGCACTAGGCGGCCGGGCGAGCGGAGCCGGCAGGGGGTCCTGAGGCTCGGCCCCTGGAGCTCCAGGCCGCAGCCGCGGCCCAGGCCCCCTTTCGCGCCTGCACCCCCACCGACAGCTAAGCCCTCGCGGACAACCTGAAGGAAACGGCTCCGAGTCCTGGCGAGGCTGCCGATCACGTTGCCGCCTTCTTCCTCCCCGTCCTCCCGCCCGCTCGCGGGGGCGTCCGGCCAGCCGCGCCCATCAGCCGCCTGCATCCCTCAGGGGCACCCAGTTCTCCCCCTGCTCGGATCCCGGGAGACGGGAGAAGACCGACACCAACTTGTCCCCTGCCCTCCCCAGCCTATTCCCGGACGTCGCTAATGGCCAAGAACTGCGCCGATGCCCACCGGCATCAGCCCCTGCGCGCACGCAGAGATGCAGAGTAAAGAAAAAAAAAAATTCAAAACCAAAAACGCCGTCTCCACCCTCGGAAGGAGAGCGCGGGCCTGGGGGCTCCGCCGGAGCTCCCAGCCCTGGGGACGGCCGACACCGCCATGCACAACCAGGACGCGGACCCCTGCCGAGAAAGCACAGCCCCCGGCCGCGCGCAGCCCCCGGACCGCGAGCTTGCCACCCGGTCGGTCCTCGCCAGCCCGCCCCTCCGGAGCAGATCCCAGAGCCTGCCGCGTCGCCCTCCCGCCCACCGGCCGGGCTGGGTGGGAGAGAGAGGGAGGGAGGGGAGGTGAGAAAGGAAATGGAGGGGGCATGGAAAGGGAAGGCCGAGAGAGAGGAGGCTCTTCCTCCGTCTTTCACAACTACGGGAGGAAGAGGGAAAAGAAATCTGTCCGCCAATTGACCACTTTTCAGCCTAATCTCTCCAAAGGCAGAATCCCCTTCTGCCACCCTCATCCGCGCACACCACAGCCTCGCCACCGAATGAGCTGCGACAACCGGACCTCCAGACTTCCAGAGAGACTATGGGCGATGCGAGCTTCTATCAGTTCCAGCTGATTTATTAAAATTGTCAAGGTACAGACTTCCAGCACAAAAACAAACAAATAAAAAAAAAAAAAAAAAACGAAAACAAAAAACCCACAAAACAAACCAAAAACAAAAATAAAAAACAGGCAATGATGTCGACAGTGCATTGAGTCCGCTTTGCCACCATTCGCTACTAAAAACGCAGATGGTCTGTACTTTATTTAGATTATATTGCACAAAATGAGAAACTTTTAAAACTATGTGCCTTTTTTTTCTTTTCTTTTTTCTAAAAATCGAGAATCCAGTTTCAAACCTTCCATCTGGGGCCCCGTCCACATATCACAGCGTATGAGATACATAAAATCCTACTATAGTACAGTACATATACAATCTTTAAACTAAGATAACAGCTCTGAGGTCTATATCACCATTTTCAATAAATCTTTACCTACAAATATTGAACAAATCTCTACTATAGCTGTACAAAAAAAAAAAAGGTTTGTTTTTCTTTTTAAACCACAAGGCCTTTAGATGCAAGGATTACTTAAAAATTTTAATCCTTTTTAAACCAGGACATAACGTACCAACATACTTGCATGCTAAAAAAAAAAAAAAAGAAGAAAAGGAGGAAAAAAATACAGAAAGAAAAAGAAATCAAAAGGGAAGAAGTGCCTGAAAGTCTTACTGAAAAAACACAGCAAGAATGTTCCCTTTTCACTGTACAAAAATACGCCTGAAAATATATTAATTTTTAAAAAAGACTGAGGTCTGTTATGTATCAAAAATGTTTCAATACCTTTTGTACTGAGGTCTAGGCTGTCTGGTATTCAATCAAGGAGGTACAAGGGAACAAGTTACCAAAAAAAAGTTGGCAAGTAGAAATCACATTTGTAAAACCATAAACAATTTGATCTGAAAAGTAAACTCTGATCTTAAATCAGTTCACAGTTTTTTTTTGTAAGCGTTTGTACAGTCTGCATTTTTTCAAGCTCCCTGCAGTTTTGTTAAGAATCGGATGCATAGAAGACATCAGTTTTCTCCCTCCAAAAAAATAAAATAAAATAAAAAGTTGCAATGGTCCCTTTTTTGTCTTTAAAAAAATCACCAGTTCTTTAAGATCTCTTAAGGAAAAAAAAAAAAAATTCTCCACCAACTCCCTAGAGTAACAGTTGTGCTGCCAAAAGGGTCCTCTGCAGACGTCTTCGAGACTTCAAAGACCGACAAGCTTCAAACAGCGCCTTCCGGAGCGGGGCCTCCCTCCCCTCCCCCGCCCGGTTCCCTCCGCCTTTGTTGCAATCACGAATTTCAGGAAAAAGAAATAGTAATTACAAAAACACATTTTTGGGGGGTGGGGGGTAAAAATTCACAACTCCAGACTAGGTATGCAACTACCTTGAGACACGATAAAGGAAGGGGGGAGGGGGGACAAAAAAAGGACAGGAAAAATGTGTAGAACTACTCATTTCGCTTTAACTCCACCAGAATTTTCATCATCTTTTCCAATTTCTTTTCGTCACATCTCATCAATAGCATCGGCATCTTCTCTCCCCTCCACCCTACCGCCACCACCGCCACCATCATCATCATCATCATCATCATCATCATCATCATCATCATCATCCTGCCCACCACGACTTCCTCCCGGGCAGCCCAGCTCTGCCCCCGCGGAGAGAAAGCGAGAGTTGGGGCGCCCTTCTCAATACGTGAACACCAGGTCGGAGAAGTTCGCCTCCAGCCAGTCTCCCGCGATCATCTCGCTCAGCTCCGGCGTGCAGTAGTCGGGGAACTCGAAGTGGGAGCCCAGGCTGCCCTCGCTGAACGAATCCAAATCTTTATCCACCAGCGACAGGGACAGGTTCCCGGCCGCCGCGCCGCCCCCCAGCTGCTGCTCGCTGGCGCTGTGCGCGCTCTGGGAGAAATTCAAGCTCAGGTCGAACATCAGGTCGTCGGCGTCCTCGCCTCCGCTGCTGCTGCTGCTGCTGCTGCTGCCGCCGCCACCGCCGCCGCTGCCGCTGGACGAGGTGGAGACGGAGCGCGAGGACGCGGGCGACAGCGTGGGCTGCGCGAGCGGCGGCGGGTGCTGCTTGGTGATGTTCTTGAAGCTGTAGTAGAGGCGGCTGCCGCCCCCCGCGCCCGCGGTGGCGCCGGCCCGCACCTCCTCGTACAGGCTCGCGCCCTCGGGGGACTCGGCCGCGCTGCTCAGCGTGGGGCTGGCGGGCACTTTGGCGACGTTGTAGCGTCTCAGCAGCGGCGGCGCCTGCTGCCCGGGCGGCTGCAGCAGCTGCTGGTGCGGCGGCTCGTCGTCCTCGTCGTCCGCCTCCTGCTTGATCCGCAGCTGCAGCTCGTCGTCCTCGTCCTCGTCCTCGTCGTCCTCGTCCACGAACACGCACTTGACCGTCTTGCCCGCGCCGCCGCCGCCGCCCGCGCCGCTCACGCGCAGGCTGCCCAGCACGTAGTCGTCGCCCGCGCCGCCCAAGTCTCCCGGCGGGGCCGCCTTGGCCGCGCCGGCCTTGGCGCCGGCAGCCGCGGGGGCCTTGAGTTTGGCGCATTTCTTGCTCGAGCTCTTGGAGGTCTTGGCACCGCCCGCGCCACCGCCCGCGCTGCCGCCGCCGCCGCCGGCCGCGCTCTTCTCGGGGCTCTGGCTCGCGCTGGGCTTGGCCGACGGGTCCATCTTGGGCTTTTTCCGGGGCCGGTACTTGTAGTCGGGGTAGTCGGCCATGTGCTTGAGCCGCAGCCGCTCCGCCTCCCGGATGAAGGGGATCTTCTCGCTGTCCTTCAGCATTTTCCACCGCTTGCCCAGCCTCTTGGAGATCTCAGCGTTGTGCATGTCCGGGGACTGCTCCATGATCTTCCTGCGCTCGATCTTGGACCACACCATGAAGGCGTTCATCGGCCGCTTGATGTGGCCGGACGCCGTCTTGCACCAGTCCGGGTCGCTCTCGTCCAGGGCCACCGGGCTGCAAGCCATGAATTCGCCCTCCTCCGTGTCCAGCGCCTCCCGGGGCAGGTTGCTCTCCGCTTCCAGGCCCTCCGCCTGCTGCACCATGATCCGCCGCGGGGCTGGGCGCTCGGTCTCGTGTGGAGGGCCCCCTCCCCCTCCTGCCCCTCCACCTTCCCGGGCAAGTGGCGAAGTCCTCGGCAGCCCGCGGCCGCGGCGCCCCCCCTCCCCCCCGTCCCCCCTGCCAGGCTGCACACAGCGGCTGGGCGGCTCCGGCGGGCGACGGCCGCCCGCGCGCTCGGGGGCTGCGGCCGAGGCAGTCCGGGACCCCGCTCTCCCGCTCGTGGTTCCCGCCGCAAGCGCCGGACCCCCGAGCACTCCCGGGCGCGCGCGTTCCTCCTGCAAAAAGTTGAGAGCTCTCTCTCAACTAGTTATCAGGGTGTCATGCGGGTGACATCACTCCGCCCGCCAGCCAATGGGCAGGCGCCGGCTCCGCCCAGATCCCTTTATTAACTCCGAGCCCCACCCCCTCGCCCCGCCCCTGGGGCCGGGTTGCAAAGATGGGGGCGGGGTGGGTAGGAGGAGGCCAGGCTAGAAATATGTTATTTTTAAAAAAAGGGAAAAATCCCCGTGTGTGCGCAGAGGCGCCTCTCCCGGGGAGGCTAGGAGCGGCGCCCCGCGCGGGTCCGGGGCGAGCCGAAGACCCGGTCCTGGGAGCGGCCCGGCGGAGGCCCTTTGTGCCCAGGGTGCTGGAGGCTGGGCGGTGCCGGCCGATGGGAGGGCCTCGCGCTCCCGCGTCCCGGTCGACGCGCAAGGCGCGGGGCACGGCGGGCGCACCCAGGTCTGGGGGCCCCGCCGCGCCCGCCTCCCCAGGTGGCGCCCCACGCGGGGCCCCGGCGCTCCCCCACTCGGCGGCCCAGATTGCGCCCGCGCCGCCCGCTGCGCCCCTGGCGGGCGGAAGGTGGCGCTTCAACACAGCCACCTGGCCGGGCACGTGGGCGCGCCGCTGCCCGCCCCTCTCCCGTTTCTCCAAAGCAGAGGAAAAGAATCAGCTTGGAAGCCGGAGCCGGGGCGACCCCTCCCCCCGCGTTTTCGTTTTGTTCGTCGCCGTCCTCCCTCTGCTGTCTCCCCCGGCCGTGTGGGAGCCCGAGGCGCGCGGATCTGGCTGCGCCGCGCCCTGCGCCCCGCCCCGGGCGGCGGCCCGAGTAACGGTCCGCTGGGTCCGGCCGGGCCGGGTCCGCGCGCCCCATCTGGCCGCTCCCAGGGCAGGGTCTGGAGCGGTCCAGGCACCGTCGGCGGCCCCGCCCCCACCCCACCCCTCGCTAGGCTCTCGATCCCCTCCCCGCCCCCCGCCGCCCCTCCCCCACCTCTCCTTCCCAGCCTGCAGCTCCCTCTTTGTCCCTCCTCCTCCGCCCGTCACCAACGCCCTCCCCAGCAGTCCGGTCCTGAAATCTTGGGATGGCGAACAAGCACCTTCTGGGTCACTGGCTATTTTAGCTGAACGGCGCAAACCAAAGCCAAAATGAGGTGCGCTGGAGTTGAAAGTCAAAATATTTCCAATTGGCGCGGAAAGATGGGGTGGACGGCGAGCTCGCTAAATTATGCGGAGCAGCCCCCTGCCCCGCCGATCTGCCGTGCAGCTCGGAAACCCAGGTTTCTTTGTGCTTACTCCGTCCCTGCTACAGATCCAGGGCTATTCTGGGGCCGAGTAAAAGCATCCCAGCGCTTCCTATTTCAGGTCTGAGGTCTTCCTTGTGCCCCCGCCCCCGCCCACCCTGGGGACTGGCGACGGTGGCCCGTTCCTGCGGCCCCCACCCCGCCCCCCAGGCGTTCACAAGAAAAGTCAGCTGCTCAGGGCTGGCAGGATTACCCAAGCCGCTTCCCTTCAGGTACCCTCTGTGCAAATAGTGCGTTTTTGGATTGTTGATTTTTTTGAGGCTTTTAATAACATAAAAGGGTACCATGTTTTCACAGACCATTACTTGAATAAAAATTACCTTGCTGTATTTTACCCATCCCATAGTCATCCAAAGATGATAAACACTGCCTCGAATGCCTGTAATATTGAAGCCATCGGAACCGAAAGAATTTGCAGTTGCTCGTGTTGGGGGACCTGGAGCGTGGAGCTGCGTAAAACCCAAGGCAGTCCTGAAAATCCACCGCCCCTCCCGCAAGCCAGGAGCTGCATCCTGTTTTCTCTTCACCTCTCGCATTTCCCAGCGCCTGGGGACGCCACAGGGGGTGGGGGGTGGCGCGAGCCTGAGTCTACCCTGCTCTCCCCAATCCGTGACAAATCCACACTCCAGACAGAGAGCTTGAGCTATCTTCGCTCGGCTTCGCTCTTTGCGTGAAAGTAGCAGGGCACCTACCGTTTCAGACGCTGACAAGGGAATGCATTTCAGAATCTGGCACATTCCAGATCTGCTCGCTGCCTTCCCTCCATGGATGAAATCGTGTGTACCCTGGGAATGCGAATGATCCCAGACAGATCTGAGCGAGCATGGGTTTTACTCTCAGAAAGCCATGATCCTCTTGGAGGAAATAGTAAATAGAATCCAGGCTTTCAGGTAACAATTTCTTTTCAAAGCAAGGTGGGTCCTCTGCTAGGGAAGATAAAGCCAAGCCAAACTGAAGAGGTTTTTCTTTTGTTTTGTTTTGTTTTCTGTGGGTGTCCAGGGCTGAGTGTGGCGAGTGATCCAGTGACTTGCTGAGTCTTTGAGTAAACACACTGTAGAGATTGGGGGCTGGGAAAGCCCCCTGCGGGTGTGTGACACTCAGGAGAACCCATCTCGCCCCTGTTCATATACCCAGCTTGAGAAGGTTTGCACGAAATATTCATTGCATCCATATTTTGTAACATGGACCCACTCCACATTTTTAATGTAATCTGGATTTAGCAAAGACTTGGGGGTAAGCAGAGGAAAAGAAAATGATCTGATCTATATACTTATTTTCTTTTTTGCTCCCTAAAACAAACAAAAAAATTAAGTATAACATTAAAAGATTGAACGAATGAGTGAGCCCATTTGAAACCTTGCATGCTGCATACTAGAACATTATTTACTCATGAAGAAAATGGATGCTTATCACATCAGCAGGAACCATTTAAAGAAATTTTAGGCTGACAAATAAAAAATGTGACCTTTTTAATAACATAGCTCTTAAAAGTCTAATTGGGTAAAATGGAAATGATTCTGCTATTTTTTAAACCACTGAATATAAGTCAAGATTAGGCCTGCGGGTTATCCTTTTAGAGCCAATATGCACTTCATTTTTCTGTACACTTATCTATGTACTCATTTATAAGAAAGACATGTAGCTTACCTATTAAGGATAAACATTACTGAATACATAATGTTCAGAATCTTAATGGTCAGACTTTATTAGAGCTACCAGTGAGTGTATTTGTGTGGTTACTATTGTTGCCGTTTACAGTGCATCTTTACAGAAAAAGTTTACTGCCAAGGACCATTACATCAGAACACAGGATACTGGACAAAATCTCTTGGAAGTATGATAACATTAAAATAAGCATGAAATGCTTCTTTTTCTTCTGAAGGAGAAACAGTTTACTATGCAAATAATCTTCTAAAAATAATCCGCCATAAATATTGGATTTGCTTAGGGACATCATTTTTAGAAGCAGTCTCCCTACCTGCATTTCTTCATCTCTGAAACAAAGCCATGCTTTTCCCGTCTTCTCCCGAGATGAGTTCTTCCATGCCTCTTTCTTCGGCTGTGTCTGTATCCTGAGTTTGGACCTGAATCTCTTCTGTCCATTGAACACACCCCATTAAATGTCCCTGAGAGGCAGTAATGAGTGCAGAGTGGACTCACCTTCCCTTGAGCACAGGTGTGCACGCACGCTGCAGCTCTTGGTGGATTCCCTAATTCGATGGATCACATCACAACAGACATAGATTTAAAAAGGCAAAAATGAAGGAGCTATCTCATGCTCTTTTCCTAGCCCATATACACTGACGGGCCTGCAGCAGTAGCCTTGTGGCATCCGATCCTGTCAGATCTCGGAAGCTAAGCAGGGTCGGGCCTGGTTAGTACCTGGATGGGAGACCGCTTGGGAACACCAGAAGCTGTAGGATTGGGAGACGGACCTGGCAACCCACTCCCAAAAATCAATCTGCCATTGAAAACCCTATGAGCAGCAGAGAAGCACTGACAATACTGTTTCCCCTGTTGTACAGAGGGTCGCCATGAGTCGGATACCGACTCGACGGCACCTAACAACAACAACAACACATACACTGAAATGGGGGCTGGGATTTAGCTCAGTTGGTAGAGCTCTGCACTGCAGTCTCTGAGGTGCCAAATTCAATTCCCAGCACCGCAAAATTGGGAGAAGGGCCTGTCAATCCACTCCCAAGGCAATCCCGAAACAGTCAGCCATTGAAAACCCTATGAGGGTCGCTATGAGTCGGATACCGACTGGAGGGCATCTAACAACAACAACAACATACACTGAAACAAGGTTTCCGTACATTTAATGTTTTTGCCTCAGAATCCTACCATGGCGACATGATCTGGCTCCTGCTAAACGCTCTCAATCCAGTTCTCCATCCTTGTCTATGCATTAGGAGGTTTGCATTCTATTCTCTTTACCTACAGCTTTCCCTTCACCCCCGTTAATGCATTTGGAACTCAGGTGCAATGCAAGCTTCTCCTGAAGACCTTGTTTAAAGTTCTGCGTCCTCCCTCTCCAATGCACATGCGCACACAAACACACACACACACACAAAACCGGTCCACGGTGCTACCTTGTTTGTTTCATCAGAACACACTTCAGTGGCTAAAGTAATCTTGTTATCTTTTCATTTGCTTATTCTCTGAATCACTCCACTAGAAATGGTGATCCAACAAAGCAAGAATGGTCTGGTGGTATGGCATAGGGCTGGGGCTTTGAAACTTATTTTACCCATGACCAACTTTATAAAACACATATTTATATCATGACCCAATACACACACTGTACACACAGAAAGGAATGACCAAAGGGTAACACATCAGCGTATCTCCTTATTGTTGTTGTTGTTGTTAGGTGCCATGGAGTCTGTATCTGACTCATAGTGACCCTACATACAACAGGGGAAACACTATTGTCAGTGCTTCTCTGGTGTTCATAAGGTTTTCAATGGTGGATTGATTTTTGGGAGTGGGTTGCTGGCTCCTTCTCCCAAGCCTACAGCACCTGGTGTTCCCAGGTGGTCTCCCGTCTAAGTACTAACCAGGCTGACGCTGCTTAGCTTCCGAGATCTGACGGGATGCCACAGGGCTACTACTGCAGGCTATTCCCTTATTATGCATGTATAATTCAGGCTGTTTTCTAGTCTATTCTATTTCATTCCATTTCTTTAAATATTGATTAAAACCCACTACACTGCACTATTGAAGTATGAAAAACACTAGCTTAGGTGTTGAGAGCTAAGATCTTGAATCATTCTGCCTTGGATTAAAAATTCGGCTTCCATTGTCTTGTCATTTTTCTTTATTTATTTTTCTTTTTTTTGGTAAATCTCACCAAGTACTCCTCAACTACCAGATAATTCCATAAATTTACTCCTTCCAAAATTCACATCATTTTTAAATTATTCATATGGACGTATGTTCCTTTTTTTAAACATAGAATTTTTTTCCTAGAGCAGTTTTAGGTTCACAAGAGACCTGAATGGAAAGTACAGAGTTCCCACTTACCCCTTTGCTCACACACCCATGACCTTCTTCATTATCCATATCCAACGCCACAGTGCTACATCTGTTATAACCAAGGAATCAACAGTAACACATCGCAATTACCCAGGGTCCACAGGTTACATCAGGGATAGCTATTGTTTCCATACTCTTTATGGGTTCTGCATACATCATTGTATTTTTATTATCACCATTAGATGTCACCAGACAGTATTCACTACCCTAAAAATCCCCCGTGCTCCACCATCCATCCCTCTCTCCCCCCAGTCCCTGGCAACCTCTAGTCTTTTCACTGTCTCCATAGTTTTGCCTTTTCCAGAATGTCAAATATTGAAACAACACAGTATATAGCCTTTTCAGATTGGCTTCTTTCACTTAGCAATCTCCGTTTAAGGTTCCTCTATGGTTTTCCCATATTTTTAAACACTTCTGTATTTTCAGCACTCAGTAATATTCCACTGTCTGAATATTGTTGTTGTTGTTGTTAGGTGCTGTCGAGTGGGCATCCGACTCATAGCGACCCTCATAGGGTTTTCAATGGCTGACTGTTTCGGGATTGCCTTGGGAGTGGATTGCCAGGCCCTTCTCCCATTTTTGCGGTGCTGGGAATCGAACTCGGGACCTCAGAGACTGCAGCGCAGCCCTCTACCCACTGAGCCAAATCCCAGCGTCTGAATATAGCACAGTTTATTCATTTACCTATTGAAGGATGGGGGCTGGGATGTAGCTCAGTTGGTAGAGCGTCGCTCTGCAGTCTCTGAGGTCCTGAGTTCAATTCCCAGCACCACAAAATGGGGGAAGGACATGGCAACCCACTCCCGAGGCAATCCTGAAACAATCTGCCATTGAAAACCCTATGAGGGTCGCTGTGAGTTGGACACGACCTGACGGCACCTAACAACAACAACATTGAAGGATATCTTGATTGCTTCCAAGTGCTAACAATTATGGATAAATCAGCCATGAACATCTTCATTGCTTGTTGAAAATGAAGAGGATTTAAAACATTTACTGAGGAGGATCAAAGATCATAGCCTTCAGTATAGATTGCAACTGAACATCAACAAAACAAAAATACGACTGGGTCAGTATGCAACTTCACCAATGGAGAAAAGATTGAGGTTGTCCATGATTTTGCTTTACTTGGCTCTGTAATCAACACCCATGGAAGCAGCAGTCAAGAAATCAAAAGACACATTGCTTTGGGAAAAGCTGTGGCAAAAGATATCTTTAAAGTATTGAAAAGTAAAGGTGTTAGATTGAAGACAAAAGTGTGCCTGACTCATGCCATGGCATTTTCAGTGGCATCATATGGTTGTGAAAGCTGGACATTGAACAAGGGAGACAGGAAAAGAATTGATGCTTTTGAATTATGGTGCTGGAGATGTTTATTGAATATACCATGCACTGCCAAAAGAACCAACAGATCTATCCTAGAAGAAGTGAAATCAGAGTGCTCCTTGGAAGCAAGGATGGCCAGACTGTGTCTTACATATTTTGGACATGTGGTCAGGAGAGATCAATCCCTGGAGAAGGACATCATGTTTGGGAGAGTGGCAGGTCAACAAAAAAAAGGAAAACCCTCTACCAGATGGATTGACACAGTGTTTGCAACAATGGGCTTAAACATAAATAAGATTGTGTGCCTGCCACAGATTCAGGAATTGTTTTTATCTGCTGTACATAAGGTTGCTATGAGTAGGACTGCACTTGATGGCACTTAACAACAGCAACAAACATCTTCATGCAGGTTTTTGTGTGGATGTGAGTGTTCAGTTTGTTGGAGTACACACCAAGGACATGTACCACCATGATCAGAGGTTGTTTCATTTTGTAGGAAACTTCCAAGCTGTCTTTCAAGGTGCTTATGACATTTTATGTTTTCAACAGCAAGGGATGGAAGTTCCTGTCGCTCCCCGTTCTTGCCACTATTTGATGTTTTACATTTTTGACATCCTAATAGATTTCTGGGGCTAGAGTTTGACTCAGCTGGTAGAGTGCTGCTTGGTGCTGTCTGAGTCCATGGGTTTGATCCCCAGCACTGCAAAAATGGGAGAAGGGCCTGGCAGCCCACCTCCAAAAAACAGTCAGCCATTGAAAACCCTATGAATAGTAGAGAAGCACTGGCATACTGCTAGCCATGGCACAGTGTCAGGGAATGTTTCATCTGTTGTATATCAGGTCGCTATGAGTTAGACCCTATTCCGTGGCACCTAACAACAGGAATAGCTGTGTAGTGATATCTCATTCTTCTTTTAACTTACTTTCTCTAATACATAGATGTTGTTGTTGTTAGGTGCCATCGAGTGGGCATCCGACTCATAGTGACCCTCATAGGGTTTTCAATGGCTGACTGTTTCAGGATTGCCTTGGGAGTGGGTTGCCAGGTCCTTCTCCCATTTTTGCGGTGCTTGGAATTGAACTCGGGACCTCAGAGACTGCAGCGCAGCGCTCGACCAACTGAGCTAAATCCCAGCCCATAATAACAATGATATGGAATGTTTTCCACTGTTTGCTTGCCATCCGTACGCCTTCTTCAGCCATGAATTTGCTAAGGACTTGACTGGTTTTATAGTCAAGTTGTTTGTTTGTTTATTGTTGAGTTTTAAGAGTTCTTTGTTTATGTTGGATAACCGTCCTTTATGAGATATTTCTTTCACAGGTATTTTCTCCCCACCTGTGGCTCGTGTTATTTTATTGTAAGTGTCATTTGGGCAAGTTGTTGAACATTTTCTGTGCTTTGGCTTGCTATTCTATAAAACAGGATACTAGTCTGTCTCCTAGAATTGATATAATAATTAAATATGTCTCAAGCACTCAGATACTGATAAGTATTATTTTATTATTTTGATCTTTCCTTATCCAGTGGCTGAAACAGTGCCTGGCATGCGGCAGCAGCTGTGTGAGTGCCTACTGAGTGCAGAAGCCGTCCTATTCGTTCTCCCAGCCCTGTGAGTTCAGCCTTTGCCCACCTCCAGCACTGACTTCGGGGCTGGGATTTGGCTCAGTGGGTAGAGTGCTGCGCTGCAGTCTCTGAGGTCCCGAGTTCTATTCCCAGCACCGCAAAAATGGGAGAAGGGCCTGGCAATCCACTCCCAAGGCAATCCCGAAACAGCCATTGAAAACCCTATGAGGGTCGCTATGAGTCGGATGCCGACTCGACGGCACCTAACAACAACAACAAAGCACTGACTTCATTCCTGCCCTCTGTCTCACTTGCAAATTCCAGCTTTCCTCCGTACTCTAAGGGCATTTTTAGTGATAAACACCCAGCTGGGCTCCCAGTGCCCCCGCCCTGAGCAGACTCCCCCTTCAAGCCTAAGATTTGGACCAGGGCGCCCCTGCGCATCACGTTCCCTGAAGCTCTTCCTTAGAACGAAATCCTCCCCACTTTGCAAGGCAAGCGAGGCATGGCTTTCTCTTTCCACCTCTCTACTTTATCTCTTTCAGAACTGAGGAAAACACAGGGAAGGGCAGCACGGCACGGAGTAGGGAAGAGGCTTCCAAACTCATCTGGATCAGGACTGGACGTAGGAAATGCATTTTCACATCACAACCACGCGCGCCTTCGAGGGCGCGCGCAGGGGACGCACAGTGCAGGTGAAGCTGAATCCAGAGGGGCGTCACGGGGCCACGCTCACGGCTCCTAGTAACCAGGCATTTGCTAGACCTTGGTATCTTTTGTAGTTAAAAAAATTTTATTTTCATTTAAAATATAATTATTCACTATTTTTAAAAGCAGGGGAACCTGGTGTGAAAGTCATTTGGCTGAAAACTTCCAGGAATAAATACACACACACACACACACACACACATACACACACATAATACATTGTTGTTGTTGTTAGGTGCCGTCAAGTCAGTATCCGACTCATAGCAACCCTCACAGGGTTTTCAATGGCTGCTTCGGGATTGCCTTGGGAGTGGATTGCCAGGCCCTTCTCCCATTTTTGCAGTGCTGGGAATTGAACTCGGGTCCTCAGAGACTGCAGCGCAGCGCTCTACCCACTGAGCTAAATCCCAGCCCACATAATACATATATGTGTATATATACACATATATGTATATATAATACATATATACATATATATACACATATATGTATATATAATACACATATGCCTGCAGCTGTAGCCCTGTGGAATTTGATCCCATCAGTTCTCAGAAGGTAAGCAGGGTCGGGCCTGGTTAGTACCTGGATGGGAGACCGCCTGGGAACACCAGAAGCTGTAGACTGGGAGAAGGACCTGGCAACCCACTCCCAAAAATCAATCTGCCATTGAAACCCTATGAACGGCAGAGAAGCACTGACAATAGTGTTTCCCCTGTTGTACAGAGGGTCACTATGAGTCTGATACCAACTTGACGGTGCCTAACAACAACATATATACATATATATACATATATATGTATATATACACATATGTATCATAAATAATACATATAGTAAATATGTATTATATATAAATGTTTATAAAATTTATGAAATTTTATAAATTAAACAAAATTTTATAAAATTTATAAAATTTATAAAATAAATAAATTTTATAAATTTTATAAAAGAAATAAAATTTATAAAATTTTATAAAATAAATAAAAATTTATAAAATTTTATAAAATAAATAAAATTAATAAAATTTTATAAAATAAATTTTATAAAGTAAATAAAATTTATAAATATATAATATATATATGGAATTAAACAGCTGCTTCTTAAAGTGGGTATTTCTCACATTGGTTAATCTACAGCAGCAGTAAGGGGTGCAAGGCACTCTCTCGGTTGCTGGATTTCCTCCAGGCCCACTGTGTGCCCCAGCAAGGAAGGCTGGTTGAAGGGGTGGGAGTGGAGAGGGGCTCCTGCACCTTCTGCTAATCCTCCACTGTGGACACCAGGAGGCAGAGCTGACAGAGGCTGGAGTGCAATTCCAGAGCTGTGGTCAAGAGCTAAGGGAGGGCTGAGGGGTTGCCCTCCATAGGCTCGAGGGAGGCTCTGTCCTCCCAGAGTTTCTTTCCTTTGGAACAGTGTCTTTGTCGTAGAGACCCAAGGAGACAGGTGCGGTTTCAAGTGTGTGGTTGTAAGTGTGTGAGTGTGTATGTGTGTGCGGCATGGGCGTGTGCCTCGTCAAGGTGCGGAGGCTGCTGGGAAGGCTCCATTTCAAATTCACCAAACATGACTTCTTCCAACATGGCTCCTCTCCTGGGGTTCCTGCTGTACCCGCTTCTTGGCTAGTCCAGAGCGGAGAGAGTGTCGCTGTGGATGACTAGCACCAAGAGGGGACACAGGGGGCCAGGAACTATTAGGCAAGGCTGGTCATGCAGATGTGAGGGGCTTGGTCAGGGTTGCTGCGGGAGGAGGGCAGCTGTGGACAGGCCAGGGCAGCACCACCTTCTCTTCGCCTGCTCCCATGGGATGGCGACCATGTCAAGTCCTAGTGACGTCTCTCAAGGAGCAGCAGAGCTGTGCCCTCCGCTGTGTGACTCTCCCAGCCAGGAGTCTGGGGATCCAGGCACCTTTCCCTCATTCCCGCCTGTGCTCAGGGCTGACTTCCTGCCTGGCTCTTCCAGTTCCACATCCCTGCCTCCCTATTCCTCCCGTCTTTGTGGGTTCGTAATACCTTTGTATGATTTACCACGAAAAAAAAATTTTTTTTTCAGTACTGGGGGTTGAACCCAGGACCTCGCGCCTGCATGCTCTGCAAGTGCTGGAAAACTGAGTTGCACCCCCAAGCCCATTTTTTTACTTTTTGAGACAGTGTCTCGCTAAGTTATGCAGACTGCCTCTGGTCTCGAAATTGTGATCCTCCTGCCTCTACCTTCTGAGCCGCTGGGATTACAGGCATGCACCACCGCGCCCGGCTACCATGAAAAATGTATGCTCTGTGTTATCCCAGTGGTACAGGCAGCGCCGAGGGGAGCACAGTGATTGTAAGCTCTTGGTGATCATGGCATGCACAAGAAAGGGAGTGACCTTGAGAAGTGCCCACAGCTCCACCTCTCCCTGGAGGGCCCAGGCACTCACGCCTCCTGTCTGCGGTCTCCACCACCAGCTGTCACCTACTGTGCAAGAGAGAGACAAAGGGCGTTTCCTGTCAGGGAGAAGGACAGGGGACAGCAAGAGGACCTCATCTCCTGTCACCTGAGGAGAGAGGAGGAGAGGGGGGTCAGGGAGACCTTGACTCCTGCCCTATCCTAACGTTAACCAGCCTGATGATCTTAGGACCTGTGGTTAGTCTCCTCCAGCCTGGGCTG
>VMDO01002216.1:25766-36432 GCA_007922755.1 Pedetes capensis
ACACTATATATATATATATATATATATATATATATATATATATGCCAAATCCATTGCCTAAAGATTAAGATTACATATATATGGGCTGGGATTTAGCTCAGTTAGTAGAGCGCTGCGCTGAGGTCCCGAGTTCAATTCCCAGCACTGCAAAAATGGGAGAAGGACCTGGCAATCCACTCCCAAGGTAATCCCAGAACAGTCAGCCATTGAAAACGCTATAAGGGTCACTATGAGTCGGATACTGACTCAATGGCACCTAACAACAACAACAACCACAACTATATATATCTATATCTATCTATCTATCTATCTATCTATCTATATGTGTGTTGTTGGTTTTTTTTGCGGTACTGGGGGTTGAACCTAGGGCCTCACGCTTGCGTGCTCTGCAAGTGCTGGACCACTGAGCTGCACCCCCAGCCCATTTGTTTAACTTTTGAGACAGGGTCTGGCTAAGTGACACAGACTGCCTCTGGTCTCGAACTTGCAATCCTCTTGCCTTTGCCTACCAAGCCGTTGGGATTACAGGCATGCGCCACCGTGCCTGGCTGGATTTGGTAGGTTTTAAAACATGTCCGTTGAACGGTGACTTGTGTTGTTGTTGTTCTGTGCTGTGGAGTTGTGTCTGACTCATAGTGACCCTCATAGGGTTTTCAATGGCTGCTTCGGGATTGCCTTGGGAGTGGATTGCCACGTCCTCCTCCCATTTTTGTGGTGCTGGGAATCGAACTCGGGACCTCAGAGACTGCAGAGCAGCGCTCTACCAACTGAGCTAAATCCCAGCCCTCTTGTGCACTGGATGGTATTTACTGTCCTTTCTGCCTCCCTTTGAAGGCAGTACTCACTCCCTTCCTGGATCTTGCCGGGGCAGGTTGCAGCGTGGACCCCAAGTGGCATTTCTGCTCTTTCGCACGCCTCTCTCCAGCACTGCTTTCTGGTTTCTGGGCCTGGAGCGGGGACACAGAATCGAAAGAGGGGAGGCGTTCTTCAGAGGTGAGGCCCGCGCCATCCTGTGCGTGTGAAGCCCGCCTGGCTCGCAGGCCTGAAGTACTGGGGCGCCTTGGTGGGTGGCTGGAAGAAGGAGCCCCCTGCAGCATGGACACCTTCTCTGGGGCCCCTGCTCAGCTGCTCCTCCCAGGTGGGGGGGCCTGGCTGTCCAGAACGTGGCAGAGCTCACTCCGATGGGTCCGTCCAGAGGGCTCTGCTCCAGGCTCCTCCCCTCTGCTCCAGGCTCCTCCCCTCCTGCCCTGACTCACAGGCACATCCTGAGCTCAGGGACAGGACATCTCGCCCACCCCATGCCGCTGCCCTGCTCTGCTGGCTGCCCCTGCAGGGAGGCTCTGCCAGGCGCAGCCACACTGATTCCAGGTAAGGGGGTCCCTGACTCCATCCTCTCCCAGGAATGGACCCACCGCTTGCTGCTGGCCGGAAGGGGCTCTCGGCAGGGCCCCTAGGACTGTGGAATGAGGGGATGCGGGGTGAAGGCGGAGGGAACCCCGAGGCTGTAGCACCACAGGTCCTAAGATCGCCAGGCTGGTTAACGTTAGGACAGGGCAGGAGTCAAAGTCTCCCTGACCCCCCTCTCTCCTCAGGTGACAGGAGGTGAGGTCCTCTTGCTGTTCTCTGTCCTTCTCCCTGACAGGAAATGCCCATTGTCTCACTCTTGCAAAGTAGGTGACAGCTGGTGGTGGAGACGGCAGGACCGAGTCAGTGTGGTGACTCTCAAGACTCAATACGCAGTGGCATTTGCCCTGCCTCCGGTTCACACTGCCTGCAGCTATAGCCCTGTGGCATCCAATCCCGTCAGATCTTGGAAGCTAAGCAGGGTCAGGCCTGGTTAGTACCTGAATGGGAGACCGCCTGGGAACACCAGGTGCTGTAGGCTTGGGAGAAGGACCTGGCAACCCACTCCCAAAAATCAATCTGCCATTGAAAACCCTATGAACAGCAGAGAAGCACTGACAATAGTGTTTCCCCTGTTGTACAGAGGGTCGCTATGAGTCGGATACCGACTCGACGGCACCTAACAACAACAACAACAACCGGTTCACATTCGCTTGGGATTCCTGACTCCGTTCCCGTGGGATTTCTTCTACTGGGGTGGAATTCTCTGCCTGTCCCACTGCTGTGCTTTGGAAATGGATAACTGTCTGGTCTCACAGTTTGGGCCCTGGAGAAGAAATTTGCCTAAGGGCAAATGGTACCTTGAGCCTCAAGTGCATTTGATTCGACTTTTAGATGAGAGCGTGGACTTAGAGTGGATGCCGGACTGAGGTTAGACATGGAGACGTGCTGGGATGAGGTGAGTGTGTATTTTGCCTATGAAAGAACGTGAATTCTTGAGGGCTGGGAGTGAACTCTGAGAGTTTGATTTTTGTTCCTTCCTACCGTGTACATTGAAGTTTAGCCTTCAGTATCTCAGAAGTGAACTTATTTGTCGCTTGTTGTTGTTGTTAGGTGCCATCGGGTCGGTATCAGACTCATAGCAACCCTCACAGGATTTTCAATGGCTGACTCTTTCGGGATTGCCTTGGGAGTAGATTGCCAGGTCCTTCTCCCATTTTTGCAGTGCTGGGAATTGAACTCAGGACCTCAGAGACTGCAGCGCAGCGCTCTACCAATTTAGCTAAATCCCAGTCCTGTTTGCCAATAATCAAGTTAAAACAAGGTCATGTTGCTGCTGTTGTTAGGTGCTGTCGAGTCAGCGGGTTTTCAATGGCTGATTGTCTCAGGATTGTTTTGGGAGTGGATTGCCACATCCTTCTCCTGTTTTTGTGGTGCTGGGGATCGAAACACAAGATCCTAGGGTGGCCCAAATGCAGTATGACCAATATCCTTACGGAAAAGAAAAACTGCAGACCCCCAAAGACTCCCATGAGGGAGTCTGATGTGAGAAGACACATACACCATGGCATCTACAAAGAGGGAACTGGACCAGGTCTGTGGGCACAGCGCAGAAGGAACCCGCCGGCCGCACCCTCCTCTTAGACATCTGGCCTCCAACACTGGGAGGCGATGACATTCTGCCACCTAAGCCCCCAGCTTGTGGCATTTTGTTCTAGCAGCCCTTGGAACCTGGTCTAGAAATCGAGGCAAGAGCTACTGGGCTCTTTGCTCTGACACAATGGCTTTTTTTTTCTGCGGTGCTGGGAGTTGAACCCAGGGTCTCAGGTTTGCATGCTTTGTAAGTGCTGGACCACTGAACTGCACCCCAGCCCTTTTTTTTTTTTTTTGAAACTTTTTGAGACAGGGTCTCACTAAATTATGGACTGCTGGACTGCCTCTGGTCTCGAACTTGAGATCTTCCTGTCTCTGCCTCCTGAGTCACTGGGGTTACAGGCGTGCACCACCGTGCCTGGCTTGACACAATGTCTTTAGAGAATTTTCCCCTTTGGTGACTCTCTACTCGTCTGTACAGGTGCCACACTGATGGAGGATGCCCATGAAGGAAGGTCCCACTACTCACCACAGAGCAAGACTCCACTCCGTGTCCAGGGGCACAGCTTCAAAATGCGCAGACCCTGTATTGCCACTCTGTGGCTTTGGGGTCTCAGGCAAAATGCTATGAGATCTACATTAACCTAAGTAAGTGTGGGGCTGTATACACTATTGATGTTGTTGTTGTTAGGTGCCCTCGAGTCGAGTCCGACTCATAGCGACCCCCATAGAGTTTTCAATGGCTGACTTTTTTGAGATTGCCTTGGGAGTGAATTGCTGGGCTCTTCTCCCATTTTTGCGGTGCTGGGAATCGAACTCGGGACCTCAGAGACTGCAGAGCAGCGCTCTATCAACTGAGGTAAATCCCAGCTCATACACTATTGAAGGGGTCATCATTTCCCGCTCTTTCTTCTAGAGGCTACAGCCGATTAAATGGCTGTTTCTGAGGGCTCCTTCTGTTTGGGGCGGAATCGTAACTTCATTGTATCAATCCTCAAAGCGCTGTGTGTGTGCCTTTATTTTAACTTTTATCACATTTACACCTCGGTCTGCCCCAGGTACCCAATCTACTCACTTGCCCACCCCTAGGTCCGCATCACATCCTCTAGAACTAGTGGGGAGGCTTGGGGCCTATCACACAGGAAATTTCTCCATGCCTCCCAGCATTTATAAAGACCTGTTTCGGTGGTAAGATGCTGCAGTGCAATGAAGTTCCTTTAGGCCATTTCCCTGGTGTATTTTGGAATCAGGAAGAACTGAGAAATAGGACAAGTAATGCGAATTTTGGTTCCCAAGCACTGTCACCCTCATGACAAGTGCCATGGGCAGAAGCCTAGGAGAAACAACAGGGCTGGGAGAGGAGCCTTTGTCTTCACAGTGAGCCCCCCTGAAGGCGGGGTCTCCTTTTCCTTGGCATCTGCCACAGAGGCCAGGAAGTCCTGGGTACCTTGCAGGCATTCAATTCCATTTACAAACAAGGAAATGGGAGAGCCCTAAGCCTGAGCCACTTTGAAGGGGTGGGAAGAAGAAGAAGGAAGACCTAAGCAGAAGAAAGAGGACACAGCTGCCCCCTCCTCTGGCTGCTTGTTCAGGACCTGCCTCCCGTGTTGACTGCATGCCACCGAGGACACCATGCTTGTCACTTCAGTGTTGTTCTCCGCCTTGAACCTGGCCGATCTCTTCCCATATGATGACGTTTGGTGCTTTCAATAGCTTACCGATATTTTAGTGAATTCACTCTTTCAGGGTTTTGTTTTGTTTTGGTTTGGTTTTCCTGTTACTTGGGTTCCTAGGGGTTGAGCTTAGAAACTTAGTTTAACATAACATGTATTATATGCCATCGCTCATGTATTTTCCGAAAGTAACACCTTGATTCTTTTTCTTTTAAGATGAGTATCCTAAGGAGAATCTTGGGAGCTCCTAAGGGCATAAAAATGTCCACACAAATTCCTGTACTTAAACATGTAATTATAAAATAGGGGAGTATTTCTTGGGCCTGAAAGTGGGCAATTCGAAGACAAGGCAAAGCAATGTCACTCTAGGCAGTGGGTGGATATAGCCAGCAGGCATCTATAAACAGATGTGGGGGAGCCCACGGCCCATCCATACTCAACCGCAATGTGCTGCACCGACCCCGGAGCGAGGTGACCACTGAATTAGCACAGAGTGGAGGAAGCCCGTACCTTGGGCACTGCTCCCATTTTCTTTTTGGAAGTGAAATACCTTCTGTGTTCCCCCAACACCAGCTGCCCATGTCTTTTCTTTCATTTCTCTCATTCCATCTCATGGAAAAATGATATGGTTTGTTCAGACGTTTGATATTTGATATTTTCCTCTGGGTTTAGTTGTGCTACTCCAAAAAACACGTAACGTGGCTCTGTGTGGCCTCTTAAAGGCGGAGGATGAGGCGGTATTGAATAGCGTTCTGGGCGAGTAAATGACTGCAGAAGTGAAATGCTGGGGCGTCTATTTTTGGACCTAACTGTGAAGAAAAGGACTCGAGGTATAAAAAGAAAGGCATTTATAGCATTTCCTGACCATGCATTTACTTGTTCAATTACCTCAGCGGAAGCTTGTTTATTGTGTCAAGGCTAATTACAGCAACTCTGAAGAATAATATTACGTCCCATACAAAAATGACCTGACATCTGCCTATAGGATATGTTAAAGACCAAGCACACGATGGATAGAGAAAGCTCATGCCCCATTGACAGGGATCAAGTCTAAATTGGGCCATATTTTCCAGAAGTGCAAATATGAGAAGCACGCCGACGTCCCCCACGCGAATAGCCGATCCGCCTTGGATCAGAAGGCTCTGTGTGCCGCGTGGGTTGCCTGTTTGAGAATGAAGCAGAACGCGTGTTCTCACTCCGGCGATATTCTTTAGTAACTGGAAGAACGTGCTGAGGAAGTGTGCACGTGGCTTTTCGGGGGTGAATACAACTAAATTGTTGGTACCTTTCCATGTACGCTGCACTCTGAAACCTAGGGTCTGCTATGGGATAGTTAGCACACAGAGATCAATCAGCAGCTCCAACAGGTTGGCTTAGACTCTCCAAGGACTAAGTCTGGGGACATAAGACTCTGCATGGGTTCCAATTGAACCCCTGTTCCTTTGTTGGAGAAACAACTCAGTACCTCCTTTCTGCGTTTAAGGTTACCGCAAGATTAAGAATCAGACACAGAAAATCTGTTTGAATTCCTGCATAAATATATTTTTACAAAAATGGGCCAGGACATTTGGTAATTGAGATATAACCCATTAAACGAGGCATTTTTTTTTTACTGGAAATTTTTAATGTACACCTTAATGTGATTCATTCTGACATGGTTTTCATTGTGACATTTCCACATATGCATTTCGATGTACATTATACATATAGGTTCCCCCTTACCCTCTTGTGTGCTTCCCCCCCATCCCACCCTCCCCATCAAAGACTTCTCTATCATTTACTTGGTAATATTTTTCTATATGTCCTTGGGTTCCAGTTCTGTTTAAGATAGAAACTTTTCCTGCAGTGAACTTTGTTTTTATCTTGTCAGAACAATTGCATGCATTTTCTAGACCATTTATAATAACACCATTCTTAGCTTCTTTTTTTTTTTCAAAAGGAGGCATTTTGGCCATTACTTCTGGAGATGTCTGAGTTTATTATGCAAGAAGCCTTTGAATATTTCTGAAAGCAGTAGAAAGCAAGGTGAGAAAAATTTAACATCTGCCTTGCTAGTCTTGCTTAGGAAAAGATTTCCTGATAGGTTAGGGGCCTCACTGAGATTTCAATGTAGAATTCTAATAGTGTGGCATTCCAGTAGTGATTCCTGTCCTGTGAAGTTGTACGGTCCGTGGTCAAGCAGAGAGCAGCAGGATAGCAATGTGCTAGAGCTCAGCTGTAAGGAATACTCTATCCAGCTTTCTTTCCACATTGTTCGTGTTACTTATAAAGTTCTGCAATTTCAGCAATACCAGGACTTGGCAAAAAAATAGATCATCAATCAATACTAGAGGAAATTAAGGAATAGTGCACTGATGACAACGTTGTCTTTCAGTCTTTGGTAATTCCCTCCTTCAACTAAACTGGGGGCCTGAAGAAAATAATATGAGGCCAAATTTCACTCAATCTCAATCTCAAAAAAGTATGAATTCTCTTCTTTACCTACATATAAGCCGAGAGACTTCAGTGCAAATGGCCAAATCTAGGGTCTCAATCAAGATATTTGATTTAATATTTGTTTCTGTCTATAAAAGATGTGCTGTAGAGAAAACCACTCTACAGACTGTGGGTTAGGAGCTCAGACTCACCCTGTTGGGTACAGTACACCAGGAGAGCTCAGGTTTGTGCCAGACGTTGTTTGGGGTAATAGGGGCATAAAAGGGAAAATTTGAGATTCTTACCCTCCCAGAACTCATAATTCCATTGGGGGAAAGTACGTGCCCAGATGGGATGTGTTACACAAGGAGAGAGTTATTAGAAAGAAACACTATAAAGCCTTTTCTTCTTTTGCGACAGGGTCCTGCTCTTGTTGTTGTTGTTATTATTATTGTGTTGCCTAGGCTGGCCTGGAACTCTTGCCCCTACCTGAGCCTCCAGAGATGCTGGGATTTCCAGTATGCGCCACCATGCTTAGCCTCTAAAGGCATTTTAGATAATCACGTTCTCTTAGTTACTTTAGAGTGTTTTTTTTGTTTGTTTTGGCTGGGCCATGAAATGCACTCATTTTGAAAGGCAATATGTGTGATCTGCCTTTTTTTCCTGCCTTGAAGTCAAGAAGAAACAGCCTTGCTCTCTGTCACATCTCTACCACAGCCTGGGTTCCAGAGTCCGGAAGAAGTGACGAAAGCGTAGCTTCAGCAAAGCGGCTTCCTAATTATGTCATTGCCTTTTCTTGTGTTTGACCTTGGAAGGTCATGTGATTGCGTTTAGACCCTTTCCTTACCTACAAAGTGGGAGGGATAAAACCCTCATTTTTCTTCAGACAGGTCTTTCTCCAGACTCGTCTGAAGACCATTGTGACAACGGCTTGTAACAGTGTTGGAAAGTATAATCTGATTATGGAAAAGGTAAGAAATTACCATTTGTTCACTGATTTTTAAAAGATCCTTATTTATGCTAAGTTAGGTGACCAGCAGGAATACCCTAATATGTTTTAAAACAGGTAGCAAGAGAGTTAAGCCTCGCTTGAGGGATGTGTGTGTGTGTGCGCATGCACATGTGTGTAAATTTCATCTTAATCTTGGTGCTTTTGAAAAATAGGATGTCTGGCTGGAGATTTAGTTTAGTGATAGAGCACTTGTGTAGCACATGCAAGGCCATAGGTTTGATCCTCTGCACAGCCAAAATAATAACAGCAACAACAACAATAATAACGATAATAGTAGGATGTCTTTCTCAGTGCATGTGAGTCCATTAGGCCAACTTTGAATGAGTTGTTGTTGTTAGGTGCCATGGAGTTCTGTTGCTATTGCCTATATATATTGAGATAGATTTTTCTCCCTCTTGAAGTTTTCAGCAGTACTGTGCAAGCAAGATTTAGCACTCACTCAAATTCAATATTTCCTGAGAGCTAATGAAGTGGGCAGGGGTGGGCCTGAGATCCAGAAGTGAGTCTGATTTGCAGGTCACCTAAGTTCCTGTGTACACACGGTGTCCAGGACCATCAGGTTCCTTGTTCACATTTGCAGCATCCAGGTGTCAATCCTGGATGAAGTTTACATTTCTTTCATAACCTTCAATCTGCCCTCTTCCACCATCATTTAATAGGGACACTCCAGGTTAACCTTCTGCAGCTGTAGCCCTGTGGCATCCGATCCCGTCAGATCTCAGAAGCTAAGCAGGGTCGGGCCTGGTTAGTACTTGGATGGGAGACCGCCTGGGAACACCAGAAGCTGTAGGCTTGGGAGAAGGACCCGGCAATCCCCTCCCCAAAATTAATCTGCCATTGAAAACCCTATGAACAGCAGAGAAGCACTGACAATAGTGTTTCCCCTGTTGTACAGAGGGTCGCTATGAGTCGGATACCGACTCGACGGCACCTAACAACAACAATAACAACAACCAGGTTAATCTTAACATTCACTGTTGTTGTTAGGTGCCGTCGAGTCGGTGTCCAACTCATAGCAACCCTCATAGGGTTTTCAATGGCTGACTGTTTCAGGATTGCCTTGGGAGTGGATTGCCAGGCCCATCTCCCATTTTTGCGGTGCTGGGAGTTGAACTCAGGACCTCAGAGACTGCAGCGCAGTGCTCTGCCAACTGAGCTAAGTTCCAGCCCTGGTAAACATTCACTAGTCTTAGGAATATTTTGACTGAGTCCCTCATCCAAATAAAGCAGAATCGTTTTTTCTTTTCTTTTTGGCATTTGAGAAATTTACTCTTTAAACATGAATGTCGCTTTCAAAGAATCAATCCTTACAGTGGCATGGATGCTAATCCCACACTTCTCTCGTAGGGACAGGACCAACGCTCCCAAGGGTCAGTGTGAACTCATGGCTCATAGACAATGAGAGGCCCTGATGGTAGGGCTGGGCTGGGATTTAGCTCAGTTGGTAGAGCACCACTCTGCAGTCTCTGAGGTCCTGAGTTCCATTCCCAGCACCGCAAAAATGGGAGAAGGACGTGGCAACCCACTCCCAAGGCAATCCTGAAACACTCAGCCATTGAAAACCCTGTGAGGGTCGCTATGAGTCGGACTTGACTCACGGCACCTGACACACAATGTTGGGGCTAAACATTGAGAGATCTGCACAGGTTACCTTAGGCCACACTTGGAAAACAAACCACCGTATCTATGCATGGCTGTTTCGGTGACACACGCTCACATGGAACCAGTGCTGGACAAGACGCACAGGATAGGGGTAGGAATCCCAGCTACCGAACTTACTGCTCAAGTGCAGATCTTGGTGCTAACAGCCCCGCAGGTCACTAGGGCTGCCTATGTGGACTGAACGGCCTTAATAACCACAGGAGTTCTAGTGGCTAAGTTGGACACAGAGAGGGAAAAACCTGGCTAAGGGGGATCACACTTTAATGAGAAAAATAGTCTCATCCATGCCTCCCACACCCACACCTAATGCGATCGTTTTCTGTCCAGGAGAGTAGGTGGTCCTTGTGCAGATGGGGGTGGGGATGCGCCTTCCAGAGCCATCGCGGGAATCCCGCAGCAGCCCAGAGCGCCCTGGCTCCGGCCTGCCCCCTCCCCGCCGCCCACGTCCTCTCCCTGACTTGGTGCAGCTGTGCCTGCAGGCCTGGCGACCCCGCCCCGCCCCTGCGCTCCCGGCCACCTGCCCGCACCCGGTTCTCTAGGGAGGCTCCAGGACCGCACCCGCCCACGGCCTCCTAGGCCAGCTGCCGCCTTCCAGGCCCCGGCCTCCGCGCAGCCGCCCCGCCCTCGCGGCCGCCGGGACCTGCAGGTGCTGCGCGGGGCGCTGGGGCTGCAGGTGGCCTGGGCCAGGTGCTCCGAGAGCACGGGTGCCTGGGGAGGCAGAAGCAGCCGGCGTGACAGACTGGGAAGGCAGCGCGGGCGCCCAGCAAGTCCCCAGCCTCGGCCAGCGATCTCAGCCTCAGTCCCCAGCCTCGGCCCACGATCGCAGCCTGCGACCCAGAGCTTCGTCCCACCGCGGTACCCTAGCCAGTCACTGCTTATCGCCTCCCAGGCTGAACCCTTGGGACTAAAACTGGTCCTGCCCAGGAACATTGACACCACCTGGCAGCTTCTTAGAAATGCAGAATGT
>VMDO01002216.1:36532-175614 GCA_007922755.1 Pedetes capensis
ACTCAAAATTACAAGAAGGAAAAATCCTACTCAAAGGTCAGATCACATTAAAAGGGGGGGAGGGAAGATAAGAACGAGGTCAATATAAATGGACTAGAAATCGCATGTAATTGTTCTAACAAGATAGAAACAAAGACCACTACAGGAAAAGTTTCTATCTTAAACAGAAATGGAACCCAAGGACATATAGAAAAATACTGCATAGTAAAAGATAGAGAAGACTTGGATGGGAAACTCAGATGGGAAGGGGGGAGGGGGGGAAACATAGGGGAGGGTAAGGGGTAACCTATATGAATAATGCTTATCAAATTGCATATATGAAAATTGTCACAACGAAAAGCATGTCAAAATGAATCACATTATGATGTACATTAAAAATTTCTAATAAAAAAAAAAAGAAAGAAATGCAGAATGGAAGGCCTCATTCCCACGCCTGCATCAGCGTCTGAGGGGTGCTCCAGACTCCCTTCCCAAGGCCACACGATCATTATCATTCACTTGCCCAAACTCCATCCCTAGATTCCAATCTTGTCCTGAATTGAGGGCAAAATACTGTCCACACAGTCCTGCGCTGGGAAGAAGGGCTGCGCTGGGAAGAAGGGCCGTGTGCTCTTCAGGAAGTCCCTGCCGCCTTTGTAACCCCCCTCTGCCCTTCAAGGGGACATTGCACCTGCATCATGATGCTGTCTTACAAGAAATGATTTGTAAATTTTTTTAATTAATAGAATTCAAGTAGGTTACAAAAATGTATATATAACAATCAAAATGTGGGAAATTCTGGACAAAGGAAAAATAGGGTTAGAAAAATCCAGTGAAACAGTAGCTAAACTTGGCCCCTACAATGCGTTCCAAGAGGCCCTATATTAGCAGAAGGCTAATAGCAAGTGGCTCAGAGCTAGAAGTACTAAAGCAGAAAGGGAAAGAATCCAGTATACAATGCATGGGATCCACGTTGTTGTTAAGTGCCGGCCAGTCTGTGTCTGACTCATTGCGACCCAACAACGTAGAACAGGCGAAACGCTATTGTTAGTGCTTCTCTGCTGTTCATAGGGTTTTCAATGGCGGATTGTTTTTTTGGGAGTGGGTTGCTGGGTCCTTCTCCCAAGCCTACAGCCCCTGGTGTTCCCAGACAGTCTCCCATCCAAGTACTAACCAGGCCCCACCCTGCTTAGCTTCTGAGATCTGATGGGATCGGATGCCACAGGGCTATGGCTGCAGGCCATGGGGTCCATAGCATAAAACAAACCGGTTGCACATGTAGAATACGTTGCTCTTAGTACCGAGTCAGGGGGGATCTCTTTTTGCTGTGAAGGCTCAGAATGAGAGTCAACTTTTGGGGAGAGCAAGTCCCCTGACAGTCTGGAAATGTAAACCCATGATCCCAGCCAGGCAGAAAGATCAAAAGGCCAGAGGCAGCCCGCATAACTTACCGAGACACTGACTCAAAATGAAAAAATTCAAAATGGGCTGGGGGTGCGGCCCAGTGGTAGAGCACTTGCAAAGGATGTGTGTGGCCCTGAGTTCAACCCCCAGGTACCATGAAAGACAGAGAGGAAGAAAAAGTGAGTCCACCTCTGAGTGCCTCTGTCTTCTCTGCTCCTTAGCTTGAGGTGAGTCTGTGCGGTAGCCTCCTATGGACAGCCAGCAAGCATGCTCCCAGGAGGTCTGCACAGAGGTCCACCGGCTGCTGTCCAGGGTCGGTGGGACCCCTGTGAGGAGAGGCAGTCCACCGAGGGTGGTACACCAGACTCTTCTCTTATTACATCATCCGAGAGGGGAGCCTGAACTCTGCTTCTTGTTGTTAGGTGCCGTCGAGTCGTGTCCGACTCATAGCGACCCTCACAGGGTTTTCAATGCCTGACTGTTTTGGGATTGCCTTGGGAGTGGGTTGCCAGGCCCTTTTCCCATTTTTCCAGAGCTGGGAATCGAACTCGGGACCTCAGAGACTGCAGAGCGGCACTGTACCAACTGAACTAAATCCCAGCCCCAGAGCCAGAAATACAGCAGGGCTGTGGTGATGCAGGGAAGTCTGCTTGCGGTGGGTGGAGGCAGAGGCGGCTGGCCTCCTAAATCCGTGGGAACATGTGTCGATTCTCAACCTTGCTCTTCCACCCATTGCTCCTTCTTGCTAAAATCAGGTCTACTTTTGCACATTTGTTTTAGATTACCGTGTCGTACTGGCAAACCCACTGTCCTTAAGGCACAGCTCACCAACCCCAGAAAGGAGCTCTACAGTGGCTGCAGGTGAAGCTTGCAGAAGCCATGGATCAAATCACTCCATTAAAACTGGCTGAAAAATTTCTTCTATACCTATTTAGGCTTGAACTTCCTTGACTTCAGAGAAAGAACTGCTTTCAAAAAGAAAGTAAACTGCAGTTTCTTCAAAAGGCCGGTGTCTGTATTTCTGTGTGTTAATAGTTCTTCACACATGTTGTTGTTGCTGTTGTTAGGTGACGTCGAGTCAGCATCCGACTCATAGTGACCCTCATAGGGTTTTCAATAGCTGACTGTTTCGGGATTGCCTTGGGAGTGGATTGCCACGTCCTTCTCCCGTTTTTGCAGTGCTAGGAATTGAACTGGGGACCTCAGAGACTGCAGTGCAGCGCTCTACCAACTGAGCTAAATCCCAGCCCTTCTTGACACATTGTTGTTGTTAGGTGCCATCGAGTCAAGTCCGACTCATAGCGACCCTATGTACAGCAGATCAAAATACTTGCTGATTCTGTGCCAGGCAAACAATCTTATTTATGTTTAAGCCCATTGCTGCAGACACTGTGTCAATCCATCTGGTGGAGGGTTTTCCTCTTTTGCATTGACCTGCCACTCTCCCAAACATGATGTCCTTCTCCAGGGATTGTTCTCTCCTGACTACATGTCCGAAATATGTAAGACGCAGTTTGGCTATTTTTGCTTCCAAGGAGCACTCTGGTTGCGCTTCTTCTAGGACGGATTTGTTGGTTCTTTTGGCAGTCCATGGTATATTCAACAGACGTCTCCAGCACCACAATTCAAAAGCATCAATTCTTTACCTGTCTCCCTTGTTCAATGTCCAGCTTTCACAACCACATGATGTGACTGAAAATACCATGGCATGAGTCAGATGCACCTTCGTCTTCAGTGTGACATCTTTGCTTTTCAATACTCTAAAGAGATCTTTTGCCACAGCTTTTCCTAGAGCAATGCTGGAAATTGAACTCGGGACCTCAGAGACTGCAGAGCGGCGCTCTACCAACTGAGCTAAATCCCAGCCCTTCTTGACACACAGCCCTTTCTAAACCGGGCCATGCTGGAAGGAGAGGACGGGACGGGAAAGAAGGAGGTCCTAGGCCAACTGTCCACTAGGGTTTTTTCATTGACTCCATTTAATTTCCATTTACCTGACAACCTAATAAAACCAGGATTGTGGTTAGTTGTTGTTAGGTGCCATCAAGTCACTTCTGACTCATAGCAACCCTTATAGCATTTTCAGTGTCTGTGGCTGACTCTTTCGGGATTGCCTTGGGAGTGGATCGCCACGTCCTTCTTCCGTTTTTTCGGTGCTGGTAATTGAACTCAGGACCCTATAGACTGCAGAGCAGCGCTCTACCAACTGAACTAAATCTCAGCCAAAACCAAGATTAGCAATTCTATTTTAAAAATAAGGAAACTGAGACACAGAGAAATAGAGTCACTTTGCCGGCATGGTTCAGGTGACAAGTGGAGCCCCATGCTCATTCAGATATGTGTTGTGCTGGAACCTACATCAAAGTTCATTTTAACTAAAGCTTCCAGAGTGTCTATGAAGTTCATGACGCTGTCACAGGGATTAGAGAACAGTAGCATTTGAAAACTCTTGGGTACTGCCCTCCAGGATTTCAGTCTGGAGGAAGAGGTGAGGGAAGAAAGTAGATCCGCCGTGGAAGGGGACCAGGGTGGGTCATGATCAGCCTGCTCAGCAAATGCTTCAAAAAGCAAATGATATTTGATCTTGGCCTTGAAGGATGAGTAGGATTTCAACAGATGGAGGACGTAAGGCAAGTATTACTTTGTATTTAAGGAGCTCTTTATTCAGTTATAAAGTAAGGAACATCTGAGCTCAGTATTTTACAAAATCACAGGAGTCATACTTCCAAATGTCAGGGAAGATTTAAATGTAATTCCATCTAGAATGGATTTGTGAACTATTAGTTGGGACTCTGTCCCTTTTTTCCTGGCCCACTCTGTCATCCCTCCACCATCTCCCACTTATGGAATGTGTTCTTCTGATTGCATCAAAGGAAGAAATGCAGACTTACGTGTGAGGAAGGATAAGGGCTGGGCTGAGGCGTACCTTGCCCATGTACGGGTCTCTCAGGTTTAGCACACTAAGCCTACTTGTCTGTGACCTGAGGCACACCCAGTCACACAGGTCCATGTGATGGGATGGTTGCCATTGCTGACCTTGTTTGTCCGCACATACACACATACGCTCCTGCCTGTTTCCTCTTTTGCTGGGCTTGCCTTGGGCATGCCCCGGACTTGCCTGAGGCATGCCCAAGCTTTATTGGGCAATCTAATTCAACAAGCACACTGATTGGCTCTTGCTATACTGACATAATATCTTCTTACTTTTGCTTTACGCTGATTGCTATATAAGCTGAGCCTCTCCTTAAAGTAAATGGATTTGATTCTCTGAAGCAGTCACTGGAGTGTGTCCTTGAGAGCCTCCCTGCTACACCCTCTTGACTGCTCACGGCCCCCGCCCTCCAGTGGAGTCCTGACACATAGATTTAACCATTAGCAAGCTCTGATCATACCTGGAGTATACTTTCCTATTATAATGATCACAGCACAGTGAATGTAAGTCCACATTTTTGTTGTTCTTCATGACCGAGTGCATTTTAGTGTCCCAATGGAGGACTCCCTCTGCAGTCACGAGGGCCGCCATTCTCATGGAGGTGGCTGCGCCCGGTACTGCGAGGGCACACGCCTGGCTTGCGTGATTTTCTGGTTTGAAGTAGGTCTGTCACTTCTCTCGTCTTACCAAGTCCCGGCAGGTGTGTGTTTTGGTGGCCTGTCCTGTGGCAGCCAAAGTGCAGCCATTTTTTCCCTGGTAAATTGAAAGTCCTAGGAACAAGCGTCTCCCTCAGATGAGATTATGGGATGGTAAGCTAGGAAGAAGGGCTCCACTGCCAGCAACATGCCATGAGGTTCAGCTGTGTGGTTTTCTTCAGTAATTTTATTTGTAAATGTGAGTGGTCAGCATTATGCTTCCAGAAAATCTCAGTGCTCTGTGGGCAGGAAAGCCCGGGGCCTGACTTCTTGCTAAAGACTGGCTTTGGATTTCTAACCTGATGTCTGCTATTCTGATATAAATAAGTGCAGAGATCAATAGGGATGCTGAGTGGGGAGAAATGCAAATTGAGCATTTGCAAGCATATGCCCCACTCTTTTGTTGGATGTTTGGATGGTACCTCCAAGCATGATCTTAGAACGAAACCAGTTTAGTTAACATCTAACAATGGGCGACCAGTGGATATAAGCTTTGCCTCAGAGAAGGACAGAGGTGTTCATCTTTCTCTCCCTTTCCTTCCTTCCTTCTTCCCTCCTCCTTCTTCTGTTCTTCCTTCCTTCCTTTCCTACTTCCTTTCATCCCCCTCCCTCCTTCCTTCTCTCTGTCCTTTTGCCCTTCCTCTCTCCCTGAATCTTCCCCTTCCACTCCCCAAACCTCAGCCCCGTTTTGCGTTCCCTTCTGCCACTGGCTTTTCTGCTGAATCACTGGGGGTGTGTGGCTCCCCAGAACATGGGACTTGGGCTTTTGATCTCTCCCACAACTCAGAGTAGCCCTAGGGCAAGTGAGAATTTCCAGCAACCTATCCGGAGGCCGAGGGCTGGGATTTAGCTCAGTTGGTAGAGCGCTGTGCTGCAGTCTCTGAGGTCCCGAGTTCAATGCCCAGCACAGCAAGAATGGGAGAAGGACCTGGCAATCCACTTCCAAGGCTATCCCAGAAAACAATCCCCATTGAAAACCCTATGAGCGTCGCTATGAGTTGGATACCAACTCGACAGCACCTAACAACAACAATCCGGAGGCTGAAGCCATGTAATGGCACCCAGGCCCCACAGCAGGGAGCAGCACCCTGGGGGACGCCTTCCAAAAGCATCCCAGGCACCCAGCAGGAAGCTGGATACGTTGAATTCAGTGAAGCTAATTTAATCCTTTGCCCTTTTGTAAATAGGGGCACAGGAAGAAACAACAACAACAACAAAAGGATTTTCTTGGTAGCTTTCAACAAAATGACTCCTCCTGGTGGCACAAATGTGTCAGTTTGCCTTTCAGCAGATTTGCAGAATGGCACAATTTTCCGGGAGCTATCAGGGTGCAAGCCTGCATCATGCCAGTTCCTGTCTCTGAGATTACGGCTGGGCACGGAGCTCCCACAGCATGATGGAGGCTTAAGAAAGGGAACAATGTGGACTCAGATGCCTTGGCCAAGGCCAAAGACTCTGACTTTCCATATTGCAATTTCCCCCCTTTGCTAATTAGGAGAAGCCCCGATTCATTACATGTGAATGCACTTATAGATTTTCAATTTACGTGTGCTTTTGGTTTTAGCAATCCATCTGTAAATTAAATCCACAGTGGAAAGACCTGCCAACCCAGAAGACCCTTTAAAGCTAATGATAGGGTGAGAGAAGATTTGGAGCCATCTTCTCCAATCACCATCAACATTTATCTGGGGTTTTGTGACAACACTGTTGCATAACTCATGCTTACTACGGCCTCCTCCACAGGGTGGCTGTTCAGCCGTCAGGACCACCTTTGTGGTCCTGGGTTAAAATGTGTTAAAGTTGGTGGGTGAAATTCTCTTCAAGCTAATATGAGATCTTGCAGGGAAAGCTCTTGGGCGTGTTAGATGGTTCCTCTTGAATTTTGTTGATTTCTTTCTTTCAGCTGGTTGTTGTTGTTGGTATCTGACTCATAGTGGCTCTACCTACAAAAGGCCTATTTCTTAAAACAAGCCTCCCTCCCCCCCCACGTACGTACACATGAGTGTGTGCTCATTGGTTTTATTCTCCAGAGAACCCTGGGAGAAGGACCCAGCAACCCACTCCCCAAAATCAACCTGCCATTGAAAACCCTATGAACAGCAGAGAAGCACTGACAATAGTGTTTCGCCTATGGTACACAGGGTCACTATGAGCTGGATACTGACTTGACGGCACCTAACAACAACAGAGAACCCTGGCACCTGTGGTCTCTTTTGGGGCTCCTGAAACCTGCAAGCTACGGCCCTCCAGTGCCTCAAAGAAGTGGATGGGGTGTACAGAGGGTCTCGGTGGACACAAAGCTGCCCCCTTCAGGTGAGGACGTGCTACCCAGCTGGGCCACAGGTGGAACACAGCCCCGCTGTTGGGCACCCTGAGCTCTGCCCAGCTTCAGACACCCCCACTCCGATGCCTGGCATTCCTACGTCTTCCCACCATGGCCACCAAGCTAGATGGGGTGTCAATTTCTGCCGCCGTGGCCACTGCAGAAACTCTGAGGGCACAAGTGCCCCAGCCTCTCCCACCACCTAAGAAGGCCACATCCTCTGCTTCGCTGGCCACAGGCTGACTCGGCCCGGCCCTGCTTCCTCCTTTCCTGGGATCTGGTCGCTAACGTGTGTCTTACACCCACTTCTGTCTTTGCAGCTGCGTGCGGAGGCCCCACCTGAGGACTCCTGAAACCCCTGGCCCTCTCTGCTTGGATATCTTGCCTCATTTGGAAAGAACAAGAAGCTGTTATTTTTTTTTCTCAATAGTTAAAAGTTTCCTCTCTTGCAGAACATTTTAACCCATCCATCAGGAGAATTAATCAATTCCCTCTCGGTTTCCCACTTAATCTGTGTACGCATGCCCTAGACTTTCAGGTGGAATGAGAAATCACCTCCTGAACCATAGGCTTTGACCCCCTGATCTAAACATGACCCAAACAAAAATCTCATAGAGTAGATGAATCCGATGTCATTTTCTCCAAGGGCAGGGGTGGAGACACAAAGCCACCTGGCAGCTGGTCTAAGTTACGAGGTTGTATGTGAGGGAACCGGACCAAGCTGGCGGGAGCTGTACCCCCTGAGGTAATCGTTTTCAGGGTAGGGTCCCCTCCCCCTACTTTATAATTCTATGGAAATAATTCTATTTGGAATTGTTTCCACGGTTTCTTTGCTTTTTAGTGACATTTTAGAATTGGGGAATGGAGAAAGAGCATATACCTTGTGATTTTTTGAATTCTTTAGAATTTACCAGTCTAGTGTAATAGCTACATATCTCGGTCCGTAACTGACATGCTGCAAGAATACAATTTTCTTCTTGTTTTCTCATAATTCAAGGTAACTTTTGTTTTGGATCTCTATTCAACAAAGAGGGGCTGGGATTTAGCTCAGTTGGTAGAGTGCCGCTCTGCAGTCTCTGAGGTCCCAAGTTCGATTCCCAGCACCACAAAAATGGGAGAAGGACATGGCAACCCAATCCCGAGGGAATCCTGAAAACAATCAGCCATTGAAAACCCTATAAGGGTTGCTATGAGTCGGACACGACTCGACGGCACCTAACAACAACAACAACAACAACATTCAACAAAGCTGGCAAAAACTTAGTCTCAGATACTTAGGATTTTCTCTTTCCTTGGAGTTAAACCACTGCCTAAGGGCTTGGCTGTGACTTGGAGTGTGGAGGAGCCTCGAGCGCTAGGCCCCCAGCTGGCAAATAGCGCCTGCCAAGACTCCACTGTCCCAGCCATGTGCGCGTAGGTCTCCCTGCCTGTGTGTGTCACCGAGGGTCAGGAACGTCTTGTCAGTGCTGCCCAAAGCCCTGTCGCCCTCGACACACCTCAGAGGCATTGCCTTTTGCTGTCTCCTTGCAATTCCTGCTGAGGACAGAACGGGTCAAAGCCCCACTTCCGTCTCCAACCCCCTCCCGTCTGTTATTCTCTTTCCGTTCTGAGAACTCGGAGGCCCCAGAGTGGCAAGAGAAGCAGAGGCAAGAGTAGGAATAGCAACCATCGGTGAATATTTTGTGTGCCTTACACCTGACCCCTGCAGCTGGGAGAGACCCCCATGGAGGGGGAGCCTGGGGTCCTCAGATTTGGAGGCACCCCCTTTTTGACACTGTGGTCCATCCATGCCTGTGATCTGACAGTTTTATCTTGGGATCGCGGGGCCCCATCTTTCCTCTCTCTCTTTGGCTTTCCTTGCCTCCTTGAGATACTTCCCTGGGTTTAGGATAACACTTGTTACACCACATAAACATTGGTTAAATAAATGAACGAATGATTTTTACACTCTTTAGCGCAATCATAAAACGGCAACAATAAAACCCTTTGCTTTGAATGGTCTCCCGGGTCTGTGTCTTTGTTCGGGTGCACCGATAAGAAGAGTAGACTTCCACAGCTCTGACACATTGCCTTGGGCATCTGCGCCGTAAGGGCACAGGCAGACAGATGTGGGCACACATCTCACAAACGATCCTCTGCAAGCACTGTGCATAAATCAGATTGTTCAGCCTGGAGTCAGTTCAGTACACGCACATTACACTATTGAAGATTTGCTGATTAAATCACCCAAGCCGAAAACAGTTACAGTAATTCCAGACTCCAATTGGATTCCAGTGTCGAGGCAAATCACTCCTGAGCGCTGAGCTCATTTAAGCCTGGGAAGTAAACATCACAGGAGAGCTGTTTGCTTTCCGTTCCCCTTTATTGCTCAGCCCTGGCATTCATCATTGTGTCGAGCAAATAACACATCAAGATGCCATTAAATAACGTCGTGGAGTGGGTTTTCTTCTTCTGTGCAATTGGCTATAATGTGACCTAATAGATCCTGTTAATACTTCAATGGAAATTTATGGTCTCTAAAGAGTGGTTTGGGGCTGGGATATAGCTCAGTCGGTAGAGCGCTGCGCTGCAGTCTCTGAGGTCCCAAGTTCAATTCCCAGCACCGCAAAAATGGGAGAAGGACCTGGCAATCCACTTCCAAGGCTATCCCAAAAAACAATCCCCATTGAAAACCCTATGAGCGTCGCTATGAGTTGGATACCAACTCGACAGCACCTAACAACAACAACAACAAAGAGTGGTCTCCAAATCCTTTGTATTTTACTTTTATTTTGGGAGAGGTGGCTGCCATGGAGGGATGTGAAATATTATTTCTAAATGTGGAACCAAAGGAACATGCCAGCCAGATGGGGTAGCCAAGTGTAAGCCCGAAAGTAGTCCACTGACTGCATGGGAAAGACAGTGTATTGGGGTCACATAAATCGAGTTGCAGTTTTGCCTCTGCCCTTAGGCACCTCTGGGGCATTGGAAAATCCAGTGCACTACTATTTCTGGGATTTCTATAAGTTTAAAAGTAGAGGCTTGCTGTTGCATTTCTATGGCTGCATAAATAAGAAATGTGAGCTCTTTGGTCTTCTTTTCCATACTTGCCGTATTTACTAGCTGGCTTCTTACCTGGAACTTGTTGTTGTTGTTAGGTGCCGTCGAGTCGTGTCCAACTCATAGTGACCCTCATAGGGTTTTCAATGGCAGATTGTTTCGGGATTGCCTTGGGAGTGGATTGCCACATCCTTCTCCCATTTTTGTGGTGCTGAGAATTGAACTCGGGACCTCAGAGACTGTAGAGCGGTACTCTACCAACTGAGCTAAATCCCAGCCCCTACCTGGAACTAGAGAGAGGTAATTTCAGATAACTTCAGAAGGCACCCAGCCCTGAGGGGTTTGAGGGAGATATTCAACAGAGGACAGGTTTGCAATCAGATAGAGTGGTTTTCTTTCTGGAACTACCTCTGATAGCAACATTCCCCAGAGCAAGTTCCTTCATCTTTGCACCAGCTTCCTAACCCACAAGAGGGAGTGATGTTACCCCCCATCAAAGGCTGTCCTCCAAAGAGTAGGGATAGCATGTAAAGGATGCACAGTCTTGGGTGCGTGGTAGAATTTCTGTGAGTGTTGCATGATTTCAGTTTCTTTATTAACCGTTAAAACTGTTGAACTACAGTCATGGGGGTGCAGAAGAAATATTATTGAAGTCACTGAGATTTTAGAAAGTAAGGATTGCCCAAAGTAAAGGAAAGCCCCCAGTGGCATTTCCATGCTTTCCATGGAGCCTGAGTCTCCTAGCTGTGAGTAGTCTGGTAGTCATTAATTATGGGATTGTTGTTGTTGTTAGGCGCCGTCAAGTCATGTCCGACTCATAGTGACCCTCATAGGGTTTTCAGTGGCTGACTGTTTCGGGATTGCCTTGGGAGTGGGTTGCCACATTCTTCTCCCATTTTTGCGGTGCTGGGAATCGAACTCGGGACCTCAGAGACTGCAGAGCAGTGCTCTACCATCTGAGCTAAATCATGGGATGGACAGGCTCTATTATTGACATCCAGTTTCTTGGAATATTAACTCCACATGTTGTTAGGTGCCACTGAGTTGGGTCTGACTCATAATGACCCTGTGGACAACAGAATGAAACCCTCCCCAATTCTGTGCCATGTGCGTGATCTTTTTTATGTTTATGCCCATTGTTGCAGACACTGTGTCAATTCATCTAGTTGAGGGACTTCCTATTTTCATTGACCCACCCCTCTTCCAAGCATGATGTCCTTCTCCAGATATTTGTCTCTCCTGATAATATGTCCAAAATACCTAAGACACAGTCCAGCCATCCTTGCTTCCAAGGAACATTCTGACTGCACTTATTCTAGGACAGATCTATTGGTTCTTCTGACAATAGTCTCCAGCACTATAATTCAAAAGCATCAATTCTTCTCCTGTCTCCCTTTTCCAGTGTCCAGCTGCCACAGGTATATGATGCACCTTAACATACCATGGCATGAGTCAGGTGCACCTTTGCTTTCAATGTGACATCTTTCCTTTTCAACAATTTAAAGAGGTTTTTTGCAAGAGCTTTGCCCAATGCTATGCATCTCTTGGTTTCTTGACTGCTGCTTCCATGTGTGTTGATTGTAGAACCAAGTAAAGCAAAAGCTTGGACAACCTCAATGTTTTCTTCATTTGTCATGAGCTTGCTTGATGTCCCAGTTGTATCGGATTTTGTTTTCTTGATGTTGAGGCACGGTCCACACTGAAGTCTGTGTTCTTTGATCTTCAGCAATAATGTTTCAAATCCTCTTGGCTTCCCACAAGCAGAATTCTGTCATCTGCGTAAAACAGGTTGTGAATGAGTCTTCCCCCAATCATGACGCCATAGTATTCTTCATAAAATCTAGCTTTTCAGATTATTTTCTCAGCATAGAGACTGAAGAGGTATGGTGAAAGGATACAGCCTTGATGCACAACTTTCTTGACTTTAAACCAAGCAGTGTTTCCTTGTTCCTATTTAAAATTAGTTGACTCAGTTTTAAAGTAGTGTTAAGCTTACAGTCAAGTTGAGCAGGAGGTGCAGAGTTCCCAAATCCTTCTCCTCCAGACACTGCACTTGCTGCTGCAGTGCCCAGCAGGAGTGTGTTCATTTCATTTGAGGAATATATATATATGTGGGAGAAGGACCTGGCAATCCACTCCCAAGGCAATCCCGAAACAATCAGCCATTGAAAACCCTATGAGGGTCACTATGAGTTGGATACTGACTCGAAGGCACCTAACAACAACATATATATGTGTGTGTGTGTGTGTGTGTGTGTGTGTGTGTGTGTGTGTGTGTGTATGTGTGTATACACATACACACATATATATATATATTTTTTTTTACAGTAGTTTAATTGGCCCATGTTCTCTTTTTTTATTGGAAATTTTTAATGTACACCTTAATGTGACTCATTCTGACATGCTTTTCATTGTGACATTTCCATATATGCATTTTGTTGTACATTATTCATATAGGTTCCCCCTTACCCTCTTGTATGCTTCCTCCCTCTGCCCCATCCCCCCATCAAAGACTTCTCTACCATTTACTTGTCTTTTTATGGTCATATTTTTCTATATATCCTTGGGTTCCAGTTCTGTTTAAGATAGAAACTTTTCCTGCAGTGAACTTTCTTTTTACCTTGTCAGAACTATTACATGCATTTTCTAGACTGTCTATAATAATACCATTCTTAACTTTTTTTTTCTTTTATTATGATCCAAGCTTTGTACAGGATTTTTTCCTTCTTATAATTTTGATTCAGCTCCCATATATGAGTGAGATCATGTGGTGTTTCTCTTTCTGAGCTTGTGTTCATTCACTTAAAATAATTTTCTCTAATTCCATCCATTTTGCTGCAAATGGCCTTATTTCATTTTTTTTTGATTGCTGAGTAGTATTCCATTGTGTATATGTACCATAGTTTTTTTTATCCATTCTTCTGTTGAAGGGCACTTTGGATTTGAGGAACCAGTATTGATGCATTATTTTCAATAAAAGTCCATAGTCTATGGTTGGGTTCACTCTTTGTGTTGTATGTTCTGGAGACTTTGAAAAATGTGAAATATCGTATACCCACTGTTACACTATCATATAGAATAATATCCCTGCCCTAGAATCCCCTCTTGTTCTACCTTTCCATTGCTATTGAGTATTTATACAAATGAACTCAAGACTTTTGTCCTTACAGAAACTGGCACATGAATGTTTATGCCATCTTTTTTCCTAATTTCCCCAAATCGGACCAATCAAGTTGTCCTTTGTTAGGGGATGAAGAGACAAACTATGACACACTTACACCATGGAATATTCTCCAATCGTAAAAGAGGCAAACTGTCAGCCCACAAAACACATGGAAGGAGCTGAAGTGAAAGAAGCCAGTCTGGAAAGGCTCTGTAATCAACTGTGTGACATTTTGGAAAAGACAGAAGTAGAGGCACCAGAAAGATCAGTGCTGAGCAGGGTGTATAGGCCAGGGAGGGGTAAACAGGCAGAGCATACAAACTTTGTTGTTGTTGTTAGGTGCCGTCCAGTCGGTATCCGACTCATAGCAACCCTCATAGGGTTTTCAATGGCTGATTGTTTCAGGATTGCCTTGGGAGTGGATTGCCAGGTCCTTCTCCCATTTTTGCGGTGCTAGGAATTGAACTCAGGACCTCAGAGATTGCAGCGCAGCGCTCTACCAACTGAGCTAAATCCCAGCCCCATACAAAATTTAGGACAGTGAAATTTGTCCATATGATACTAAAACTGTGGATGTCAGGTGTTTTTCAAGATCCACGGAATGTATAACCCAGAGAATAAACCATAAGGCAGACTGAAAACTTCAGTTAACAACAGTCTATCAATATGGGCTCAACAATCGTAACCCAAATCCCACCTGAGTGTATGATATTAATAAGAGGAGAAAGGGTATGTGGGAATGCGGATACAAGACTGTGCTATCCTTGCTGTACAATATTTCTGTAAACCTAAAACTACTTGAGATAACAAAGTCTATTTAAAAAATATAAAGCAAGTTAAATGTACGGTTACAGCAAATTGTAAAAATGTAATTTTAAATGAGGACACGACATGCAGAACTGTATGTAGTATATTCTATAATGCATTTTTTAGGTAGCATTAAGGATTGAACTCAGGGCTTTATGCATGGTAGACAACATGATTTGTATTTTTAATAATGTACATGTAACTTGGTAGATGGGTGACAGGGATAAAAATCAGTTTACTGTTATTTTATGCTATTTTGCATTTTTTTGAATTTTGGAACACATACTTATTATCTATTCAAAAACCATAAACTAAATAGACGAAAAAAGCTCGGAGGGTTCAATATGAGGAGAAAGAGAAAATGGTAATAAAGCAGAATAAACTAATAAAATATAATGGCAATAAAAAGGCAGAACTAAACAATTGTATCTAGACAATTTAGAAACTAATAAAAATGTAAACATTACATGATCTGAGAAATTATACAATATAAGAACATTTTAGTGGAAAAAAAGAACAATGTAAATAAATAAGAAAAAATAGAAAACATTTTGATATATATTATAATATATTATTAAATTTTCATCATTTTGTCATTTTTGTATCTTAAACCTAACACCGTATCACATAATAGCATCATCTGCCTCAGTCATTGTTGTTGTTGTTAGGTGCCGTCCAGTTGAGTCTGGCTCATAGCGACCCTCATAGGGTTTTCAATGGCTGTTTCGGGATTGCCTTGGGAATGGGTTGCCACATCCTTCTCCCATTTTGCGGTGCTGAGAATCGAACTCAGGACCTCAGAGACTGCAGAGCAGCATTCTACCAACTGAGCTAAATCCCAGCCCACCTCAGTCATTAGGGTTTCTTAATTAAAACAGGATTATATTTTCAATATAGTTAGTAAAATTATTGAAATCAGCACTTTCTTTGAAATTTGACACCAGCTTTGTTGTTCTAAACTCAAGACAATCCATGCTTTGTCAGTACGGCGCTTGTGGCTCCCCACCAAGCCAGACTCCCTGGTCTTGCCATTATTGGAATGTTCAGATCCTTTTCCCATACCATTTCTGTTATCCTTCTTGTCCCAACTTCAATCATGGTATCAAAGAGAAAAGATAAGCCACAATTTCTCCACAGCTATGAGTTAGTGACTCACAAAAATGGGAGAAGGACCTGGCAGCCCACTGCCAAAATAATCCTGAATCAAGAAGCCATTGAAAACCCTGTGATTAGCACAGAAGCACTGACACAGTGCTGGGCACGCCACACTATTGGGGAGAGTTTCCTTCTATGGCACATAGGGTCACTGTGAGTCGGATGTGACTTCACCGCACCTAACAATAACATATTTTTAAATAAAAAATAATACCAGGAGAAGTTGTACACAGTGTATTATTTATATTTATATATAATATTTATATTATATATGATATTATATATAATTATATAATATATATATAATATGCATAATATATATATTATATATAATATATGCAATATATATAATAACATATTATATATTATATATAATATATATTATATATAATATATATATAATATATATAATATATATGATTATATAATATATATTTAATAATAAATATATATATTTACCTATAATAATAATAATAATAATAATAATAATAATAATATGTCAGGAGAATAAGATGAAATCTGAAAGGATGAAATTCTGAAGGAAGACTGTTGCACAAATATTTAAATAATATCATCTCACAAAATATCAGAGGCAAATATCTATAAAAAGTTCTATATTTTCATGAAGAATTGTTGTTGTTGTTGTTGTTAGGTGCCGTCGAGTCGGTATCCAACTCATAGCGACCCTCTGTACAACAGGGGAAACACTATTGTCAGTGCTTCTCTGCTGTGCATAGGGTTTTCAATGGCAGGTTGATTTTTGGGAGGGGGTTGCCAGGTCTTTCTCCCAAGCCTACAGCATCTGGTGTTCCCAGGCGGTCTCCCATCCAGGTATTAACCAGGCCCAACCCTGCTTAGATTCTGAGATCTGACGGGATCAGATTCCACAGGGCTATGGCTGCAGGCCATGAAGAATTAGGCAAATTTAACAACTAAAAGTGACATATTTTTTGTTAATTTTTAGTTAATTTTAATATTTGCGTAGTCAATATTTGGGTCATCAAGTTGGGCAGTTTAAGAAAGTATGTGATTTGTGATTTTCTTTTTCTTTTTCTTTTTCTTTTTTTTTTTTTTTTTTTTTTTTTTTTTTTTTTTTTTTTTTTTTTTTTTTACTTTTTGAGACAAGGTCTCGCTAAGTTGTGCAGACTTCCTCTGGTCTCGAACTTGCGATCCTCCTGCCTCCACCTCCCAAGCCGCTGGGATTACAGGTGTGTGTCACCACGCCGACGTATGTGATTTTCTTGAAGCCATATCTTGAGTGGTTGAAAATTCAAGTGTTGTCGGGCGGTCAAGGAGAGGTGAAAAGAAAATAGGAAGCCATCATGGTGATGCTTCAGCTGAGAGATGTCCAAGACCTGTCAAGGGCACCAAGTCAGATCCAGGACTGGGGCGCACCTGCCTTGACAAGGCTGTGTGCAAGGCGCTGGGTGTGAGATCCACCTGGGATTTTGGGTGCTGGCAACTGAGGAAATGGCAGAGTGACCCATCAACACAGGGAAGAATCCGGGGACCATGTATTTATCCGAGTTACTTTTGTTGTTGAGGCTGGGGTTTAGCTCAGTTGGCAGGGTGCCACTCTGCACGTTCTGAGGCCCGGGTTCGATCGTGAGCACCACAAAAATGGAAGAAGCATGTGGCAGTCCACTCCTGAAGCAATCCCCAAACTATATTCCAAACCATCAGCCTCTGAAAGCCCTATGAGGGTCATTATGAGTAGGACCCGATTTGACCATACCTAACAGCAACAACATATTTATTATCAGGAAAGGCTTAGCAAGGACTTATTGGCAGGTTGAGGACACGGGAATGTAGCTCAGTTGCAGAGCACATGCCCTGCATGCACAAAGGCACAAAGCCTTGGCCTCAATTTCTAGCACTGCAAACAAACCCCTAAAAACCAAACACCAAAAAAAAAAAAAAAAAAAACCCTCCTTTTTGGAATGTATTTCAGATCACCATAAGAAACAGAAACTTAATTGGCCCACAATATCACTGACACCTGGGCTCATGTTTTTATTGTCTTTAGGTGGCATTGAGTCAGGTCTGACTCATAGCAACACTGTGTACAACAGAATAAAATGCTCACCCACATTGTGTCTGGCACATTATCTTTTTTATATTTAAGCCTATTGCAGCCACTCTGCCAATCCATCTAGTTGAGGGTCTTCCTTTTTTTCATTAACCTGTTACTCTCCCAAATATGATGTCCTTCTCCAGGGAATGGTCCTTCCTGACAACATGCACAAAATACGTCAGAGGTGGTCAAGCCATCCTTGCTTTCAAGGAGCACTCTGGTTGCACTTCTTCTAAGATGGATCTGCTGGTTCTTGTAGCGGTCCATTCAATATTCATCTCTAGCACCATAATTCAAAAGTATCCATTTTTCTCCTGTCTCCCTTATTCAACATTCAGCTTTCACAACCATATAATGCGACTGAAAACACAATGGTATGAGTCAGGTGCACTTTCATCCTCAATATGACGGCTTTACTTTTCAACACTTTAAAGACATCTTTTGCCACAGCTTTTCACAGGGCAATGCGTATTTTGATTTCTTGACTGCTGCTTCTGTGGCTATTGATTGTCGAGGCAAGCAAAACAAAATCTTGGACAACCTCAATCTTTTCTCCATTTATCATGAAGTTGCACACTGACCCATTTGTGAGGATTTTTATTTTCCTGATGTTGAGGTGCAATCCATAATGAAGGCTGTGTTCTTTGATCTTCACCAATAAATGTTCCAAATCCTCTTCAGTGTCAGCAAGCAGAGCTGTGTCATCATCATAAACAGGTTGTTAATGAGTCTTCCTTTTATCAAGATGCCATGTTCTTTTTCATAAAGTCCAGCTTTTCAAATTATTTATTCAGCATAGAGATGGAAGAAGTACAGTGAAAGGATACAGCTCTGATGCTCACCTTTCTTGACTTTTAACCAGGCAGTGTTTCCTTTTCCTGTTCAAACGACTGCCTCCTGTTCGATGTACAGATTCCTCATAAGTAGAATTAAGGGTTCTGGTATTCCCATGCTTTGCAATGTTATCCATAGTTTGTTATGATCTCCACAGCCAAACTCTTTTGCATAGTCAATAAAACATAGATAGACATCTTTGCTGGTATTCTCCACTTTTGGCCAATGTCCATCTGATATTAGCAAAGATGTCCCTGGTTCCATGGCCTGTTATGAATCCAGCATGATTTTCTGACAGTTCCCTCTCTATATACTGGTGCAGTCACTTTTGAATGATCTTTACAGCACTTTAGATTCTAGAACTACATCCACAGAAGATGCATCTGTATGAAAAACACGTTTGGTTTTGTGACAAACTCTGTATTACATTAGTGGTGTAGAACAAAATTAACAGCAATGATTTTTATTGGGCAACTGAAGAGGCTTAAAGGCAATGTCCTTAGCTGCCTGCCAATGTGGTTGTTATTGTTAGGTACCCTCACATTGGGTCTGACTCATAGTGACCCTCACAGAGTTTTCAATGGCTGATCATCTTGACATTGCTTCAGGAGTGGATTGCCACGTACTTCTCCCATTTTTATAGTGCTGGGGATCAAACCCAGGTCCTCAGAATGTGCGGAGCAGCACTCTACCAACTGCACTACACCCCAGCCTGCCAGTGTGGTTGTTGTTGTTAGGTGCCATCAAGTCCAACTCATTGCACCCTTCATAGGGTTTTCCATGGCTGATTGTTTCAGGACTGTTTGTGGAGTGGATTGCCACATCCTTCTCCCATTTTTTTGCAGTGCTGGTGTTGAACCCAAGTCCTCATAGAGTGTGAAGCGGCACTCTCTGAAATGAGCTAAACCCCAACTCCTGCCAATGTGATTAGGGGTCAAGAAGGCATTCCAGCATTTCATGGTTGTACAAATGTAGAATTTTGATGGGCTTGGTTTGTAGGACAACAGCAGGCTGCAGTAAAATCCCGCGTTTCACTGAAGCAGGCTGCCACATGCTTGCTGGGTGCTGGCTGTAGGAAGCCTGAGGGAGGGCATTCACTCATTCATTGGCACCTGTCCGGGTCCACTGGCCTCGGATTCAGGCTGCCTCCTTCAGGCAGGACCCGATGGGCCTGCCTCCTCTGCCCCTGCCTCTACCCCTGCCCACAGGGCCTTTGCTCCGCAGCTGTCTCCTCTCTCTTCTGCTCCGCCATGGTTTTCCAGAGCAGTACAGCTGGCAGCTTTGGCCCTGTGTTCGTCCAGCTCCGGGGAAGCTCATGGAAACCCTGCCCCTCCTGGGCGTGGCCCTGTTCAGCACCAGGGAGGCTGGTAGATGTGCGTAGAGGGGGTGTTGGGTGAGAATGGGGCTGCTGCATCTCAGTACTCCCCAAATTAGCCAGGACTATCCAGTGAGCAAGGCAGGAGCTTTTGTTATTTTTATGTGAGAAAGACATGGTTCCCACCCCGCTGTGGCCGTTGGACAGTGGCCTTCCACGCCAGGACCAGAATTGCCAAATTCCCTCACAACCGGACTATAGGACGTGGCACAGTAAAGTGAAAGGGGGCGGTGAGAGCTGGCACATTGCACTTCAGACGAGGGTACCCAGGTTCTGACTGAGGGTTTGTGGCATTTTCGAAATAGCATAATGCGAGTTTCAGTGTATTGATCTGATGACATTTTTTAGGGGTGCTTAGAAAGCTTCTGTTGCTTTAACTTCGTTTTTCCAATGTGTTTGATGCACTGACGTATGTCACAAGAATGGCCTTTCTGAGGCGTTGCTATAAATATCCACCCTTGAACCAAGGGCCCGTGGGAGCCCATGGTGGAGAAGCGGCAGAGCCAATGGTCCCTTCCGGTGGGCACAGGATCAGGAAGACCCCCAAAGTGGTGCAGCATGGTGGGGACCCCAGAGCCACAGGGAGGGTTTGAGGTTGGGTTGGGGGGAGTAGGTGGCTTCATCAGGCTCTGTGTCACTATGACAGAGACCTGAGACAGGCGAGGGAGGGGGATTTGCTTTGTCCCGTGATTTCGGAGATTTCTGTCCCTGGTCCCTGGGCTCCACGTTCCTGGGCCTGCTCTGTGGAACTCATCATGGTGGAAGGGGAGGTGGAGGAAGGCTGTGCACCTCATGCAGCCAGGAGGCTGAGGGGTCCTCAGAGGGACCAGGCAGTCACACTTGGAGAGACGCATCCTCAGTGACCCACTTCCTTCAGCCAGGCCCGTCCATGGTGCCACCGCCTGCCAATCGCTCCTCCCGTTTTGAATCCTTCAATGGAATGAGACATTCTGTGGGTCATGGCCCCCAAGATCCAATTGCATCCCCAGAGCCCCACCTCTGAACATGGTTTGCACTCGGGACGAAGTCTTCAATGCAGAAGACTTCATATCCAAACCATAATAGTAAGACAAAGCCTGTGGGAGCAGCTTGGGGCAGGAGCCAGCAATCTGGGTCACGACATGTGTGTGGATTCCATAGGGTGACAAAAGTTATCGGGGGGTGGTCTTGTCTTTAGATCTGGGTTGGTGACATCATGGCACTCTTACATATCCATGACAATCTCCTGTAGTCCAGTTTGTATTAAAATATTCTCTCAAATGCTGTGAATTTTGTGTATGGACCAAGAAGACTTGGCTGAGAGAAGGATGCCTGTGATTATTGTTAGTAATATGCAATACACTTTACTTATGAAAGCTCTCATCTAATTCTTTCCCACTTTAGGATGAGCGAGGTTTTGGAATAGACAGACACAATCCTGGTCCACTCTTAGATGACCTTGGACTCATGCACAGCTTAGTTTCCTCATCATTGAAACAGGGATGGGAATCCGGGGCTGCTGGAGTCAGGCCGGCCCAGTGAAGGCTGCTGCCTAGAGAGCTGCCCGTGGTAGGGGGCAGCTGAGAGCTCTGGGCACCCCTGGAGGTGAAGCTTCCTCTGAGCTGGACATGACAAGGCCCTTCTGTGGACAGAATTGCTGCTTTCAACTGGCCTGGATATTCATTTTCAATTTTGCCCTCCAATTTAGATGAAAGATATTTTAAACTTCTGCTTGCCACAATACAGACAGTCTCCCTCTCTCACGGTGCCCTTTGGCCCCTGGTGTTCCTGGGTGTGAGATATCACGCAGAAGTTCTTTCTGTGTGGCGTGGGGCCTGTCCATTCTGGTAACATGGTGCACCAGGAGTAAGACATGACTCATATTTGAGATTCCTGTTGCAATGCAGACGCAGCCTCTGTGCCAGTGGGGAGGTTACAAGTGAAGGATATCTGGGTCCCCGAATTCCTGGGAGTCCACACACCCATCCTCTCACGCAGAGTAAGATACGACCCGGCATTGCCCAGGCCAGAAATAGCTCGAGGCTCACATTCCTTCGTGGTATTTAGGAACACCAGTTGTGAGGAAACAAGTCTATGGTCAATACTGCCCAATGCATAGTACAGTTTTTCCTTGTATGTGATAATTTTATAATATTTATTTTTATTTATTTTCTTATTAAGGGATAACCCACTCTTAATGTTTTGATTCCATGAGTTCTTAATCTTTATTTTCCTCTATCTGAATATTTAAAAGCCCAAAACAATTACTCTAGAAGGCAATACTTATCAATTTTGCTCACTCAGTATATCAAAAATACTTTACCTCTTACCTTTCAGAGACAAGATCATTTTTAGATCTGTATGTATTTCATCGGTTGAATGCAGAACAAATGATTTTTAATCTCTTATGCAGTACACTTCAGATTGTCTCCAGCTTCTGAATGACAAACAATTCTGTGACCAGAATTCCTGTAGCTAAATGTCTATGTTGTGCACATGACATTTCATTAGTATAGATTACTAATAGTTAATTGGCAGAGGTAAAGATATCTACAATGTAAAAGTTTGGATGTACACTGTGAAAATGCCCTTAACAACGATCCCAAAATATACATGTTTACCAGCACAGCAGAAGCCCTGGCACACATAATATTTCTAATCCTCTCTATTGGCTTTAGAGATAAATTAGGCTGCCCTCTTGTTAATACTGTGCCTTCCTTTACTTACTCTCCACTTCGCTGTTGTTGTTGTTAGGTGCCGTCGAGTCGAGTCCGACTCATAGCGACCCTCATAGGGTTTTCAATGGCTGACTATATCGGGATTGCCTTGGGAGTGGATTGCCAGGTCCTTCTCCCATTTTTGTGGTGCTGGGAATTGAACTCGGGACCTCAGAGACTGCAGCGTGGTGCTCTACCAACTGAGCTAAATCCCAGCCCACTCTCTCCTTTACAGGTACATAAATGAAGATTCAATAGAGTGAGTTACTTATCCACGTGCTCACGGGTAGCAGAAGTAGAAAACCTCTGACTTAATTCCAATAGTAAAGCCTTCTCAGGCCAGCAGGTGCAGGGACCCCTCGGATCATCCAGCCCTAGCTCGCAGGAAGTTCTTGTTAGAAGGCAGGGTACAGCCACGTGGTGCCTGGAATGAGGAGGAAGCCGCAAACGGCGTGCAGGGGAAGGTGCCAAGTATCTTCGCGATAAGGAGGTTGATGATGACGGACACCGTGAAATTCAGGCCCAAGGTGGGCATAAGAGAAGGAAGCAGGAAGCTGCCTATGAGGAGGGAGGGTCCGGGTGTCCGTCCCAGGGCAGGCTCAGGTGATGCCCTTTGTAAGCCCTGGGGCCTGAGCCTCCAAGGAGAGAAATAGCCTGGCACTGTGGATGTTAATTGTGCAAAGGAAACCTTGGCCCCCTCTGAGCTCTTTGTGGATAAACAGCAGAGTAGAGGTGGGGAGGAGGAGAGGTCAGTGGTCTCAGACAGGAAGCAGAGGACCTCCCCTGTCCAGACGTCCAGCAGACATCACAGATGCCTGTTGTTGTTGTTGTTAGGTGCCGTAGAGTCGAGTCTGACTCATAGCGACCCTCATAGGCTTTTCAATGGCTGACTGTTTCGGGATTGCCTTGGGAGTGGGTTGCCACATCCTTCTCCCATGTTTGCGGTGCTGGGAATCGAACTCGGGACCTCAGAGACTGCAGCGCAGCGCTCTACCCACTGAGCTAAATCCCACCCCTACAGATGCCTAGAGAGTGCCTTTGGCCCTGGTGTGGGGGCTGGAGTCGTTGCTGAAGGGGTGGCCTTGGTGTGGGCGGCATCCACTCTGGGAGAAAGCAGCGGTGATGGAGTCACCAGGGAAAGCAGAAGCCGAGCTCATGGGCTGCCATGTCCTCCGGAGCCAGCCCTTAGACCTGCCCAGGCCTCCATAGGCTCTGCACACCTAGTTCTATGCCCATCCAGGCTCCAGGTCGCCTTCCCCCACCTGGTGCCGAGATGCCATGGAGTCGCGCCTACGCCTGGGTCTGAATGTGTATAAAAGGCAGACGTGTCCTTTGAAGGTGGATTGGGAATCCCAGAGTCCCAAGCGTGTGGGAAACACAAGGTAAAACTCGGAGGAAGGGGTTGGGCCTTGTGACCTTTCACCATCTCCTCTGAGCTGTCCTCGGAGCTGTGGCGGAGAGAGTGGAGGGGCCTGAGGCTGGGTGCAGAAGGCAGGGGTGCCGCAGAGCCAGACCCTGCAGGGGCAGGCTGGGGAGAGGCTCCACCGAGGTGCTCCATGGCCCCTGCCGGTGCCACCAGGCCTCCCTGGGGCTGCTGTTCAGTAGCTTTGTTTTTCTTGACGTAAAAGAAAGAGTGTCCTTCACTGTCGAAAGAACAATGTCTGTCACCATCCATACCTTCCCTCCCTTCCTTCTCCCTTCCATCTCTTTCCTTCCTTTCTTCTTTCCTCCCTCCCGTCCTTCCTCCCTTCTTCCCTCCCTTCCTCCCTTCTTCCCTTCCTTCCTTCCTGCTCTTTCTTTCCTTCCTCCCTTCTTTCCTTCTTTCCTTCTCTTTCCTTCCTTTCTCCTTTTCTCCCTCCCTTCCTCCCTCCCTTTCTTCCTTCCTTTCTTATCTTTCCTTCCTTTCTCCTTTCCTCCCTTCCTCCCTTCCTTCCTTCCTTCCCTCCTTCATTTCTTCCTTCCCTCCTTCCTTTCTTTTCTTTCCTTCCTTCCTTCTTCCCTTCCTTCCTTCCTTCTTTCCTTCCTTTCTTCTTTCCTCCCTTCTTTCCTCCCTCCCTTCCTTCCTCCCTTCTTTCCTTCCTTCCTTCCTTCCTTCTCTTTCCTTCCTTTCTCCTTTCCTCCCTTCTTCCCTCCCTTCCTTCCTTCTTTCTTTCCTTCCTTCCCTCCTTCCTTCCTTCCTTCCTTCCTTATTTTCCTTCCTTTCTCCTTTCCTCCCTTCTTCCCTTCCTCCCTCCCTTCCTTCCTTCCTTCTTCCCTTCCTTCCTTCCTTCCTTCCTTCTCTTTCCTTCTTTTATTCTTTCCTCCCTTCTTTCCTCCCTCCCTTCTTTCCTTCCTTCCTCCTTCCTTCCCTCCTTCCTTCCTTCCCTCCCTCCCTCCCTCCTTCCCTCCTCCCTTCCTTCCTTCCTTTCTTATCTTTCCTTCCTTTCTCCTTTCCTCCCTTCTTCCCTTGCTCCCTCCCTTCCTCCCTTCCTCCCTCCCTTCCTCCCTTCCTTCCCTCCTTCCTTCCCTCCTTCCTTTCTTTTCTTTCCTTCCTCCCTTCCTCCCTTCCTTCCTCTCTTCTTTCCTTCCTTCCTTCTCTTTCCTTCCTTTCTCCTTTCCTCCCTTCTTCCCTTCCTTCCTTCCTTCCTTCCTTTCTTTTCTTTCCTTCCTTGCTTCTTTCTTTCCTTCTTCCCTCCCTCCCTCCCTCCCTCCCTTCCTTCCTTCCCTCCTTCCTTCCTTCCTTCTCTTTCCTTCCTTTCTCCTTTCCTCCCTTCTTCCCTTCCTCCCTCCCTTCCTTCCTTCCTTCTTCCCTTCCTTCCTTCTCTTTCCTTCCTTTATTCTTTCCTCCCTTCTTCCCTCCCTCCCTTCTTTCCTTCCTTCCTCCTTCCTTCCCTCCTTCCTTCCTTCCCTTCCTCCCTCCCTCCCTCCTTCCCTCCTCCCTTCCTTCCTTCTTGCTGGGCATGGACGAAAGGGTCTCCATGCTAGGCCAATGCCGTACAACTGAGCCCCACCTGCAGCCCTGCTCTTGTCTATCCTGAAGCGATAGCCTTTCCTAAGCTTAGCTATTCATTTCCTCTTTCCATCGGGAAACTGGGAGACTTAGAAAGGAAAGCTCAACGCCTTGGGAGAGACAGCCTACCCACTTGCTAAAAACTGCAGTGAAACATTCAGTGCACGTCTCGAATGTAACCCAGCCCTTTAGAGCTATTTCTCTCGAGGGGGTTGTGACTGCGTGGTTTCAGATCATCATTTGTTCTCCTGTGGCAAAAGCAGGCCAATGCTGCCTGAGCCCGAGAGGTCGTTTCCTGTCTACAGATGGATCAGAGTGGATTTTGCTGCTTTCTAGTGGGGACAGTCTTATCTGTTCCTTAGTTTACCCCCAGCTCCTGTTTGTTCCCAGCAATAATGTGTGATCACTAAGCAGCTGTTGATTCCCAGTGGACAGATGGCAGACGCAGCTGCAAGCTTCGAGAGGCCTTGCGCTCGCCCGCTGTCCACCCTGGGATGGGAAACGTGTCTCCACCCCGAAAGCTTCCCACCTCGGAGGGCGGAGGCGGGGCCTCCTCCACTTCCATGCCGGGGGTTCGCGGGCTCATTGGCCACCCACAGCCTGCCTGCTGGGCAGCAGAGGAGGGAAAGGCTGGCCTCCTGTGGCCTCCTTGCTGCCCCTGAAGCAAGAACTCTGAAGATCCAGGTGGGCACAGCATGGTTGGAGGCTCCCATGTCCGTTTGGGTGAACTCAGCCTCCAAAGAGAAGAAGAGGGAGGGCAAGATCCTCACAGACCTCTAGCGCGGGCATTGGCCCTGGTGCGGGGCTGGCGATGTGTGAAGGGGTGGCCTGGCCTTGGCAGCATCCGCAGTGGAGGAGAGTGGTGTTGGTGGAGTCACTGAGGAAGGCAAAAGAGCTGCTTCTTGGGTTGTGATCCTCTGAGGCCAAAGACATGTGGCAGGAGTGACACCTGAGGGGACCCGTGGGGTCTGGTAGAAACCTCACATTTGCACTGAACTCAGCTTTTGGGAGCTGTCCTGGAGAGCTCCTCTGCAGCCACGTCACCCTGGCCTCCGACCTTGTCAGATCTCAGAAGTCAAGCAGGGCCAGGACTGGGAACACTGGTTGCCGTAGGCTTAGCAGAAGGACCCGGCAGCCCACTCTTGAAACAATCAGCCGTTGAAAACCCCGTGAATAGGAGAGAAGCACTGACCCAGTGCCAGGTGTGGCACAGTGTTGGAGTGTTTGTTCTGTTATACATTGGGTCGCTATGAGTCAGACCTGACTCCACAGAGATTAACAACACCAACAACTGGGGAGCTACGCAGCAAAGCACAGAGGAAACTCACCAACACAATAGGAGGACATTAAACCTGAACCTGGGTTTGTGGAGACCGGAGCCCAGGAGGGCCATGGCCCTTCCCTGAAGAAGCAGAGCACCACCCTGTGTCCCAGGGCTCAGGGTCATTTCTCTTTAGGTTCAACCATAGGTATTAAGGCAGGACAGCAGACCTACAGCATGGAGAGTAGCATTGCCTGTTGGGCAGTGATGTCTCAGGTCTTAGATGGAGATAGGCAAAGGACAGAAGAATAACTGACAAGGAGAAGATTCACTTTGTTAAACAAGTGAAAGTGACTGGGATTTAGCTCAGTTGGTAGAGTGCTTTGCTGCAGTCTCTGAGGTCCCGAGTTCAATTCCCATCACCGCAAAAATGGGAGAAGGACCTGGCAATCCACTCCCAAGGCAATCCCGAAACAGTCAGCCATTGAAAACCCTATGAGGGTTGCTATGAGTTAGATACCGACTCAAAGGCACCTAACAACAACAACAACAACAAACAAGTGAAGTCACCTGTCAGAGTCAGGATGCCAGGAGTATCATTGGATTGTTGTTTTGGGTGCTGTGGAGCTGGTATCCTACTCATAGAGACCAGAGATGAAACACTATTTTTAGCGCTTCTCTGTTGTTCATAGGGTTTTCAATGGCTGATTGTTTTTTGGGAGTGGGTTGCTGGGTCCTTCTCCCAAGCCTACAGCACCTGGTGTTCCCAGGTGATCTCCCATCCAAGTACTAACCAGGGCTGAGCCTGCTTAGCTTCTGAGATCTGATGGAATTGGACATCACAGTGGTATGGCTGCAGGCATCACTGGATGTTGTTGTTGTTGTTAGGTGCCATCAAGTTGTGTCCCACTCATAGCGACCCTTGTAGAGTTTTCAATGACTGATTGTTTCAGTAGAGTTTTCAATGGCTAATTGGTGGTTCGGGATTGCCTCTGGAGTGGATTGCCACATCCTTCTCCCATTTTTGCAGTGGTGAGAATCAGAGCAGCGCTCTACCAATTGAGCTAAATCCAAGCCCCATCATTGGATGTTGTTGTTGTTAGGTGCCGTCGAGTCGGTATCCGACTCCTAGTGACCGTACATACAACAGGGGAAACACTGTTGTCAGTGCTTCTCTGCTATTCATAGGGTTTTCAATGGCTGATTAATTTTTCGGAGTGGCTTGCTGGGTCCATCTCCCCAGCCTACAGCACCTGGTGTTCCCAGGCGGTCTCCCATCCAAGGACTAACCAGGCCCGACCCTGCTTAGCTTCTGAGACCTAATGGGATCAGATTCCACATGGCTACGGCTGCAGGCCACCATTGGATAGATGAACATAAAAAATTTTAAAGTAAATCAATTAAATAAACATAGATAACACTTAAATATGGCTTTTTTGGAATAGGTTATTGTTCGATTTTAATTTTTTCCTCCACTAGTTTAGCAGCCAAATACTGTATGGATTCCATTTTGGTAGATCCTCTGAATACTGTAAATATATGTATAATTTTGCAAAGTATACATTGGACCAAAAATTTTATGCCTCTCTTGGAAAACCAGTACTTAAAATGGTGCCTCTATTTCTTCTCACTTTCTGTTTGTGTAACCTGCAGCTGCATTTTAGAGCAGTCTTCTTCTTTAGCCTCAGAGACTATTGCTATTAGTTTTACACTTTTATCACTTTTTTTTTTCAGTACTGGGGGTTGAACCCAGGGCCTTGCGCCTGCATGCTCTGCAAGTGCTGGACCACTGAGCTGTACCCCCAGCCCATTTTTTTACTTTTTGAGACAGGGTCTCGCTAAATTACCCAGACTGCCTCTGGTCTCAAACTTGCAATCCTCCTGCCTCTGCCTCCCGAATTGCTGGGATTACAGGCGTGCGCCACCACGCCTGGCTTCACCTTCTTGTTCTTTACTTTTTTGTCTTAATTACATCTTTTTTCTGAGAATTTTCTGTCAGCAAGTGATCTTAGATTTGTTTTAAAATGCCTGCATTTCACCTTATTCTTGAAAGGAATTTCCTCTAGAAATTTATGGCTGGCACTGTTTTTAATTAATTTTTTTTTTTTGGCTGTACTGGGGGTTGAACCCAGCACCTCGCGCCTGCATGCTCTGCAAGTGCTGGACCACTGAGCTGCACCCCCAGCCCTTTTGTTTTTTACTTTTTGAGACAGGGTCTCGCTAAAATTACACAGACTGCCTCTGGTCTCGATCTTGCGATTCTCCTGCCTCCGCCTCCCGAGCCGATGGGATTATGGGCGTGCGCCACCGTGCCCAGCTCATTAATTTATTTTTTTCAACTCCTTGGAGATCGCCTGCTCTGGCTCCCTTTTCTGCTGTTTCTGTTGATTCTCTGTAAATTTACTCTGTTTCTCTGGATATTATTCTGCCTTTCTTACACTGAATGCTTATTTTCTTTGGGAGGCTATTGCAGGAATCCTTTCAGAATTAGGAGGACCAGAACCTTTGTTTTACCAGGTACCATTTTAGGGTCCCGAACTAAATTTGTGACCTGAGCTTTTTGGGTTGCAAATCCTTGCCACAGCAGCAATCTTCCTGTGCTTCATTTAGCACCAGTGAGAATTTCCTTGCTGATGCATGGATGTGGGAGTCGGGTGTTGTAGGTTTACTTTCGGTTTATCCTTACCTTGAAATTATAGCTCTTTCAGGGTCTTATTTTATGGAGCAAGGTCTTCTTTCATTTTCACACATTGGTTGGGATTTGATATTTGGCCTTACTCATCTCACGCCACAAGCCCTCAAACATTTCAACTCAAATTCACTGCTTTGGTAAATGCACCAAAGCTGAAGGGGAAATCTGCCTGCAGTTTGCTTTTCTGGAACTAAGACATCACCTTCTGGGAGATTTTGGTTTCATTATTGTTCATAACCCTGCATAATCTCTGATTGTTTCCAAAAAAAAAAAAAAGCAGTTCCTATCTTATTTTTGATTTTAGATGTTTTCAGTAGGAGTGCTGCGCTGAGCCACTGGACGTGGCTTCTTACTGGAAAAGTGCCAACACTCCTTTCTCATCCACTTGTTATTATCCGGAGGATAGAGAAGTAACTGATTTAACTCTTCAGCCAAATGAGACTCAAGTTTATTTCACAAATAGGATATGTATCATTTATTTCTATAAATCGGTTATTGTTCTTGCTAGAAGCTGTTGCGTCAGGTTTAACTCATAGCAACCCTATGTACAATAGATGCAACACTCCCCGACACTGTGCCATGCCCAGCACTAGGTCAGTGCCTCTCTGCTATTCATGAGGTTTTCAATGGCTGATTGTTTTTTGAGAGTGGGTTGCCAAGTCCTTCTCCCAAGCACCTGGTGTTCCCAAGTAGTCTCCCATCAAAGTACTAACCAGGCCCAACCCTGGTTAACTTCCAAGATCTGGTGGGATCTGATGCCAGGTTGGTACAGCTGCAGGCATAAATACTTTACAAAGCTATATTATATTAAAAGAAGTGTGATACATAAATGATAATAAACAAAATATTCTCCAGTATGGTTAGAAATTTGTTTAGAAACTTGACATATTTCTGGCTTGTTCCAAATACCAGTAAGGACCAAAGAGTCTGAAAAAGAAAGATATTGTGTGATTAGCTGAAAAAAAGTTTTTTTTTTTCAGTACTGGGGGTTGAACCCAGGGCCTCGAGCTGCATACTTTGCAAGTGCTGGACCACTGAGCTGCATCCCCAGCCCATTTTTTTTTTTTTTTTGAGACAGGGTCTTGCTAAGTTACGCAGACTGCCTCTGGTCTCGAACTTGCAATCCTCCTGCCTCCACCTCCCCAGCTGCTGGGATTACAGGCGTGTGCCACCGCGCCTGACTATTAGTTGAAATTTTTAATGCATCTCAAATTTATTTGAACCCTGCCTTCCTTCATTGTCAGCTGCCTCTTCTTCAGGTTCTGAAATTTGGTGAGGACATGAGCGTGTGGCCTTCAGCGAGGCTCATTCATCGCACATGTGGTGATTAGGCGAGCACCTCTGTACCTGTGGGCATTCTCATCTATTTCACAGCACAGCCAAGCTTGATCAAGGCCCTCACCGCTTTGTGCAGACCATCAGACAGGTAAAAACCACGAATAAGCCTTGGAAGCCCTGATATCTACACATGTATGTTGTCGTTGTTTTTAGGTGCCATGGGGTCTGTGTCCAACTCATAGCAACCCTACATACAACAGGCAAAACACTATTGTCAGTGCTTCTCTGCTGTTCATAGGGTTTTCAATAGTGGATTGATTTTTGGGAGTGAGTTGCCGGGTCCTTCTTCCAAGCCTATAGCACCTGGTGTTCCCAGGTGGTCTCCCAACCAATGACTAACCAGCCCTGACCCTGCTTAGCTTCCGAGATCTGACGGGATCAGACGCCACAGTGGTACAGCTGCAGGCACACATGTATAAATATATTATAAAATTTGTAAGACATAGAATGAACAGGGAAATAAAATCCAAATTTTAAGTTTGTATTTTATGGATCCCAGGAAACTTGAGGTTATAGAACCGCTGAAGTTGCCCCCTCGAACGCCTTTGGCTGGCTTTCCTGGCAGGTACAAAAGCAGCTGTTTGCAAAGACAGAACTCGGGCACCCAACAGGACCTTTGCTTGCTACGTTGGTGAGCCTCTGATTTCAATATGCACTTTGTGTTTCCCCAGAAGTCCTTTTGTGCTATGTAGCCATTACTCTGTAGAACAGATTGTATTTTATTTTGGAGATCTGAGTTAGTGATGTCGATGCTTGTGCATTTGAGATTAGTTTTGCAGGCTCTGTACTTGACATAGACGATCCAACGAGGGTCATCGCTGACCCCTGGGGCAGCATATTTGCTTGCCCTGCTGCACTTTACCTTCCACTAGGTACTGTGAGGGCTGGGATTTAGCTCAGTTGGTAGAGCGCTGCTCTGCAGTCTCTGAGGTCCTGAGTTCAATTCCCAGCACCGCAAAAATGGGAGGACCTGGCAATCCACTCCCAAGGCAATCCCAAAACAGTCAGCCATTGAAAACCCTATGAGGGTCGCTATGAGTTGGATACCGACTGGACGGCATCTAACAACAACAACAACAACAACAACAACAAGGTACTGTGAAGAGCACAGACCTGGACACAAAGGGCCTGAGGTGAACTCCAGTGTTTTATGTTTGTAAGTGTGGGACGTTGGCAGGTTGCTAGGGTTAAAAATCTTTTGAACAAAGCTTAGAGGGGAATCAAGGGGAACATTGTATGTGATTACTTTATAAATTGTGAAACAATGTATAAAATTTCAAGTGCATTCATTCTACTTATAAACTTATCTCTTTATCTTTTCCCTCTTGTTCCGAAAATTGTATGTGGCTTTTGGAGGTGGTACACATGTAAGAAAAGCACGTAGATAGGCTATCATAATGTAGAAATAAGGCAGGGCAGCTTATATCACTATAGCACTTTATTTCTGCCATATAGAACCATGCCTGGAACTGAATAAGAGCTCCCCTCAAAAAAATCTGTTAAATCAATTGTTATTGTTGTTAGGTGCCATTGAATGGTGTCCAACTTGTAGCCACCCTCATAGGGTTTTCAATGGCAGTAGTGGATTGCCATGTCCTTCTCCTGTTTTTGCAGTGCTGGGAATTTAACCCAGGAGCTCAGAGACCACAGAGCAGTGCTCTACTGACTGAGCTAAATCCCAGTCCCATTAAATAAAAAATCAGTATTCAATAAGGAAAGAAAGTATGAGGAAGACTAGAATGGGTTTAGAAGATAAACTCTGTGTTGTGGATACTGAGCGATTGCTAGGAGCAGGCGGCTGATTTGATTCTGTGTGTCTGGGCCAGTCAGTGTGCGCTGTCATGGCCACCCACAGCAGGCTGGGAGACTGGAACAGCCGCTGGTGTTTTGGAAGCCAGAACATTCGAGATCCAGGTATCGGCAGGGTTTGGTTTCTGGGGAGGGTCTTCCTCCCTGCCTGGGCTGCTTTGTCCTCACATGACCTTTGCACAAGTGGGAGTAGAGAAGTAGATTGGGCAAAGGTATCCTCCTTCTTCTTTTCTCATAAATCCACCAATCCTGTTGGATTAGGGCCCCGCTCATATGACCTCATTTCACCATAATTACCTCTGTCATCCTAATCACCCAGAAAGACTCTTTATAGAAAGTGAGTTTATTTGGGAATGGGCAGGAGATGGGAAAGTCTAGAATTTGTCTGTGGATCATAGGGATATCTAGAGTGGCAAAGGAAGATGCATTTTTAAAGGAAAAATGAGGAAAATTAGCCTTGTTATTTTGAAACAATCACCTTTGGCTACAAGAATCAGTAACAAGCATGCCATCAGTCCAAGGTTGTTGCAATATAATTTCCGGGCAAATGTTTAAAATATGGGAGAAGAATGTGTCAATTCACTCTGGAAGCAATCCCCAAATAATCAGCCATTAGGTTGGGCCCCACTCATGCTGACTATGAGAGTCAGCATGAGTGGGGCCCAACTTAATGACTTGATGGCACCTAATAACAACAACAGAAGCAATGCTTAAAATGGGGCTGCGGTTTATCTCAGTTGGTAGAGTGCTGCTCTGTGCTCTCTGAGACCCTGGGTTTGATCCCCAGCACCACAGAAATGGAAGAAAGACCTGGCAGCCCACTCCCGAGACAATCAGCCATAGAAAACCCTATGAGTAGCAGAGACGCACTGACACAGTGCCGGGTGTAGGACAGTGTGGAGGAGTGTTCCTTTCCATTGTATACAGGGGTCTCTATGAGTCGGACCTAACTCAATGGAATCTGGAAGAAAAAAAAAAACAATGTTTAAATGGTCTTGCTTTGTTGTTGTTGTTAGGTGCCATCGAGTGGAGTCCGACTCATAGTGACCCTCATAGGGTTTTCAATGGCTGATTTTTTCCGGATTGCCTTGGGAGTGGATTGCCAGGTCCTTCTCCCATTTTGCAGTGCTGGGAATTGAACTCGGAACCTCAGAGACTGCAGAGCAGTGCCTTACCAACTGAGCTAAATCCCAGCTCGGTCTGGGCTTTAGCGCACCAATAATGAGCCACATCTTCAAGTGAATGGACTTAGAGAACATTGTAAGAGAAAGTAGACTATGATAATTTTACATACAAACAACACACTGCTCTCTTCATACACCCTGGCTCACCCCATCCCATCCATGCTTTCTTGTGAGCTCTAAATGATACCTTGTATTGTTTTTCCTAACATAATTTGGTAAGGGGAAGCGGAACTGTCTCCACTGTGAGGGACAGACGGAAACCGATATGGATATGCAAAACTGAACCTTCACATCATTCTCAATACTTCAGTGCATTCATTGATCCATGCGTTGAGTTTGGGCTTTCGATAGGTTGGTTGATTAACGGGGATCATTTCCAAATGCTGTTGCTTTCTCCCATCACTCATGTGGAGGCCGGGAACTATTGGTCATATCATCAAAGGTCTCCCTCAGGTGACTCTGCTCTTTCATCCCCGGTAACCGTCCTCTGAACTTCCTCTCAGATTCTGCAATCCTCGACGGTCCCTTCCAGCCTCTGTGTAGAGCTTTTCTGGGGCTGAGATACTGCAGGCACAGGCAAAACTCCTGAGTCTATGAGGTGAGAATTTGTAGGGAGAAGACAGTGAGGGAGAAATTAAATGTGAAGGAGGAATTGTTGTTGTTGTTAGATGCCGTCAAGTCAGGTCCCACCCATAGCAACTCTCATAGCGATTTTAATGGCTGACTGTTTCGGGATTGCCTTGGGAGTGGGTTGCCACATCCTTCTCCCATTTTGCGGTGCTGGGAATTGAACTCGGGGCCTCAGAGACTGCAGAGTGGCGCTCTACCAACTGAGCTAAATCCCAGCCTGAAGGAGGAATGGGGAGTCAGAAAATGACCAGTGCTTGAAATGGGGCTAGGTGAGGTGCTGAAGGCGGGCTGTGGGGGTCAGTGGGGACATCAGAGCAGGTTTCCAGAAGACGTCGGCAGCTGTCCCACTGGGCTGAAGTTGTCACCTCGGAGGCAACGGAGGTAGTGCAGTGGAGAAGGTGGCTGTGGGGTGCCCTGGGGAATAGCACGGGAGGAGAGAGGGGGGCACAGGAGGGCAGTGGAGAGGAGAGCGTGGAATTCTGTAAGGCCTCGGCCACATGGGTACTTGGGGCTTTACCCTGCCTGGGAACTTTTCACCGTAACTGGAGGAGAGACTTTGAAGGGTTGGGGCACACAAGTGGAGGGATTTGGTGAGGTGGGGACAAGGGGTCAGATCCTGGATACAGTTTGAGGGGTGGAGCTAGGAGAATTTCTTTATGCCATAAATTGGGGGTGGATATAGGGAGGAGGACGAAAAGATTCCAGGTTGAGTCAAGTTGTTTTGCTGGAGGAACTATAATGATGCTCTTTCCATGCACTGGAAAGCGGAGGGACCGCTCAGCGTAAGCAGGTTTGCGGGAGCCTCTCGGGAATGAGGTCTCAGGTATGCTACGAACATGCATGGTACACATACAGCTGGAAATTTCACATGGTTGGCTGGAAATAGGAGGATTTTGACTTATCAAGACACTACTTGGAAAATTTTTAATTTTTGGTCAATTCTTTTTGCCAAAGCACATAGAGTCTTTTGAAGATTGTTACAGTAGGATTCTAAAATGTCCCCCAAAGGTCATGGGTTTCAATGCCAGGTCCCCAGTTGGTGACACTGTTTAGGAGGCTGTGGAACTTTGGAAGGTAAGTAGACCACTGAGGGGTGGGCCCTTGAAGATTTTACCTGGACCTCTGGTTCTGTAAGCTCTCTCTGCTCCTGTCCGCCATGATGTGAAGTCCTCCATCACAGGCCCGTCTAGCTGTGCTGCCCTGTCTCCCTGCCATGATGGGCCGAAATCCTCTGAATCTTGAGCAAAATAAATCTTCTTTTAGAATTATTTTGTCATAGTGACATACAAGCTAACACAAAGGCCATAAATTTATAACTTTTTAGGTTAAGAATTCAGATGAGAACAGAAATATTTTCAGATTTTATGGGGTGCTCTCACCTTAGCAAATGGTTCGTTGAGTTTTAGTTGATTGTTGCTCATGTTGAAATAACCCCCTTATCTTAAAGGCTCAGACTGTAGGCCCGTGTGTTAATATGTGCTATGTCACATATTAACTATGTCACCTGTCCTCAGCTGTGTGCCATAAAAAGCCCTACAAATTGTGTATGCTCATCTTTTTTTGTGTGTGTGAGAAAAACACAACATTAATATTTTAAGTTAAACTATTATTTAATTTACCAATAGAAAATCAGCAAATTTCTAACTAACAGAACAAAAATAGATTTTCATGGGCCTTCTTTATTTCCCGGTATGTATTATTTTTGCCTACAGCCGTAGGCATCTGATCCCGTCAGATCTCAGAAGCTGAGCAGGGACAGGCCTGGTTAGTACTTGGATGGGAGACCGCCTGGGAACACCAGGTGCTGCAGACTTGGGAGATGGACCCAGCAACCCATTCTCAAAAATCAATCTGCCATTGAAAACCCTATGAACAGCACAGAAGCACTGACAATAGTGCTTCCCATGTTGTATGTAGGGTCAGTATGAGTTGGATACTGACCCAACAGCACCTAACAACAACAATGTATTATTTTTATTAACAAAGCATTTATCATTGTTTGTTACATCTTTTCAGTAGCTTCTAAGAGTTATTTCTTCCTTGATTCATTTTTGAAATAGCATCTACAAAATTCTATAATTTGAGACCAAGAAGAAAAATCACTACTTTCAAGCAAATCTATAGCCAACCCCTACCCTCTGCCAGCTGCTTTAGTACTGATTTTTCCACAGTTAGCAATATTTTCTATATATTAACTAGTAGCAGGTGAAGTCGAAGAAATGTATGTCATTTTCCTGAATATATAGTCCCATGTTTATTTATTCAGTTCCTTATTTTATTTTCTCATATAGTATTTCTTCTGTTTTTGCCAAAATGATAAGAAAAGAATAAGCTTTTATGAGGAATACATTTTCTACCAGGAGTAGTAACATTTTCTCTCTTGTTGTTTGATAAGATCTCTCAAAATAGACTTTTAATTTTTATTATGAAGTCTAATTATGTAAGTCTAATTGTGTAAAACTCCTATTTAGTGTAGTAACATTTTCTCTCTTGTTGTTTGATAAGATCTCTCAAAGTAGACTTTTAATTTTTATTATGAAGTCTAATTATGTAAGTCTAATTGTGTAAAACTCCTATTTAGTGTCTGATAGCTTTGAGCACAAGGAATCAAATTGTACATGTTTCTAAATTCTGTTATAACCTTTAAATTTCGAGTTACAATGTGCACTCAGGATGAGTTGATGTTGATGATACTGGATATAAATTCTTTTTCAAACACTTTCTTGATAGTTCAGAATTTTTGATTGAGTTCTTGCTATTGCCTTAAACTTTGTTATGTGGCTGACAACAGCATATATAAATAATTTAAGAAATAGAGTGCTGATATTTTCTTGTTATTGCAGTAAAATATCTTAATTTGCTGTTTCTTTCTTTTCTTTAAATAATTAATGAATTTTTGTGGTACTTGGGGGTTGTACCTAGGGCCTCGTACATACTTTGCAAGTACTCTGTCACTGGGATGCACCTCCATGACAATTTTTATTATTTTATCTTGAGATCGGGTCCCGCTAAGTTACATAGGTGGCCTCTGGCCTTGAACCTGCAATCCTCCTGCCTCTGCTTCCTAAGTTGCTGGGATCACAGGCATGAGTCACCACCATGCCTGGCCTAATTTGCTGTCTTTTTGCAGGAAACCTTTAACGCTACATAGCCTTTTGGTAAAGTTGTTGTTGTTAGGTGCTGTCAGGTTGGTATCTGACTCACAGTGACCTGGTGTACCACAGGCAAAATAGTATTATTAGTGTTCCTCTGCTATTCATAGGGTTTTAATGGCTGATTGTTTGAGGGGAGTGGGTTGCCGGGTCCTTCTCCCAAGCCTATAGCACCTGGTGTTCCCAGGTGGTCTCCCATCCAGGTACTAACCAGGCCCGACCTTGCTTAGCTTCTGAGATCTGATGGGAGGTAGTTTAATTAAAAGTGGACAAATTAATCCTTAAGTTCCCTCACCTGGGCTAGCTCAACTGCATCAGCCAAACAGCTGCCCATGAGTCGGGGCCAGGGGAGCTCTGTTACCTTGTACAATTTTTCCCTTTCCTCTCTGGAAAGCATGACTTCACTTGATGTGCAAATCTCTAACTCACAGACTGAGTAGGTGCTCTAGAGCCATTCTGCCTATTCAATGTCAGTAAAAAAATATTTCCTATTTTTAGTGGTAGTAGAAGTAGAAACTCTAATAATGAATTTCCATCACTGAATCAACTGTTTTTATATTCTATTTCAAATACGTTTGGACTAATGGACCATAGGGCTGGGATTTAGCTCAGTTGGTAGAGCGCTGCGCTGCAGTCTCTGAGGTCCCAACTTCAATTCCCAGCACCACAAAAATGGGAGAAGGACGTGGCAATCCACTCCCAAGGCAATCCCCAAACAGTCAGCCATTGAAAACCCTATGAGGGTCGCTATGAGTTGGATACCGACTCGACAGCACCTAATAACAACAACAACAACAAATGGACCATGTGAATCCATTTTGCTTCGGGTCCATACTGGGGCTCTGATTGTCTTGGGATTCCTGAATACGATGAGTTCTATCACCTACCAACTACCGATCTCTCAGAATTCTTTTAGTCCTTGGAGCATCGTCAACGCTGGCAGTTGCTGGAACTGAAGGTCTGTCTTGAGATTTTCCTAAGCAGAGGACTCTGGAACTGGTAGCACACAGGAGGACGCACCCTAGTGTGACTGCTGTCCATCCTTTGCCACCACGTGGCCACACATGGTGAGCAATAACACTGACCCCTGCTCTGGGACCTGGCTGAAAACTGCCAGAATGCCATCTTGGAGCCCAAGTGCATTATTATTGTTAGGTGCCCTTGAATCGAGTCTGACTCATAGCAACCCTCATAGGGTTTTCAATGGCTGAGTGTTTTGGGATTGCCTTGGGCATGGGTTGCCACGTCCTTCTCCCATTATATGGTACTGGGAATCAATCTCGGGACCTCAGAGACTGCAGAGCGGCGCTCTACCAACTGAGCTAAATCCCAGACCCCCAAGTGCATTAGCATGACTCAAAATATCAAAGGGCTTTTTAAACTTTTCCCAAAATGGCTAAATAACAAAACTCAGGGATCTGAATGTCTCTTGTGCAAACCCAACTTGGAATTTGTAACTGTGTAAATGGTATAATTAAAACCTTGTTTTTCCATGGATTCATTATGTTAAATTTTCTACGAGTTATTGACATTTTCTGTAATGTGCACATGTGGGGAACATGAGGATGTGATTAGCTGGAATTAAACATGTACCCGGTACTGAGCATTTCTGCGTGTCCCTTTCTGTCTTTGATCACACTTAGGTGCTTGAAATAGGGCCTGAATTTTTATAGGTCTGGTACACTATGCAATTTTCTGTAAGCAAATAAGTGCATGTAAAGGAAAAATGACAATGTAAACATGCACGTGTTGAAGGGCATTATTTCACTTTACATAAGCTCTGTCAGTTACAGCCTTCCTCCTTGAGTGGTTACAAGGAACTGGCTATAGTGCAGAATGGCTTCCCAAGTGCAGGAACTGGACTTCTGAACCACTTTGGGTATGGCTGGTGGTTGGAAGTCGAGATGAAAACTTGGGAAAAGGCAGCTGGGGAAGCAGGGCAGGGAAGCCCATGGAAACGGTCCTGCGTATCATTTTTAACACCTGTCAAAATATGGCAACGAAGACAACACTGTAAAGAAAGAGACCTCACGAGGCATCGCACATCCTAGTGTTCTAGTGTCTGTGATACCGGTTTCCACTGACCATCTTTTGCTGGGGGAATCTTCTCAGAGTCTCCTTTCCTGACCATTCCAACCAAATGCTCCCATGGTGATTTTGCTTTGTTGCGTACAATGAACCCATGGAGAGACTTAGGCCTTTACTTTCCTGTCACATTGGGTTTCTCTACAAGATTCCTGGCTGGGTTGATGGTAGGGGGGCCTGTTTGTCCCTTCTGGTGTCAGTGTTGCCATGTTGTTAGGGGCCACTGAGTCGGGTCCAACTCACAGCAACGTTATGTACAACAGAATGAAACGTTACCTGACGCTGTGCTGAGCACACTACCTTTTTTATGTTTAAGCCCACTATTGCAGCCACTGCGTCAATCCATCTAGTTGAGGGTCTTCATTTCTTCTGTTGACCCGCCACTTTTCCAAATAGGATGTCCTTCTCCAGGGATTGATCCCTCCTGAATGCATGTCCAAAATATGTAAGATGCAAACAAGTCATCCTTGCTTCCAAGGAGCACTCTGGTTGCACCTCCAGGACAGATCTGTTGGTTCTTTTGGCAGTCCATGGTATATTCAATACTCATCTCTAGCACCATAATTCAGAAGCATCAATTCTTTACCTGTCTCCCTTGTTGAACGTCCAGCTTTCACAACCATATCAAGCAACTGAAACACCATGGCATGAGGCAGGCGCACCTTCATCTTCAATGTGACATCTTTACTTTTCAACACTTTAAAGAGATCTTTTGCAACAGCTTTTCCCAGTGCAACGCACCTTTTGATTTCTTGACTGCTGCTTCCGTGGGTGTCGATTGTAAACCAAGTAAAGCAAAATCTTGGACAACCCCAATCATTTCTCCATTTATCATGAAGTTACCTGATGTCCCAGTTGTAAGGATTTTTTGTTTTGCTTCTTGAATTATTTGCTGGGCATAGAAACGGAAGAGGTATGATGAAAGGATACAGCCCCGGTGCACATCTTCCTTGATTTTAAACCAGGTAATGTTTCCCTGTTCTGTTTGGATGACTGCCTCCTTGTCCATGTACAGATTCCTCATGAGTACAGTTAAGTTCTCTGGTATTCCCATTCCATGCAATGTTATCTGTAATTTATTGTGACCTACACCGTTAAATGCCTTTGCATAGTCAATAAAACATACATATCTTCCTTGTATTCTTTGCTTTAAGCCAATATCCATCTGACATCACCATTAATGTCCCTGGTTCCACACCCTCTTCTGAATCCAGCCTGATTTTCTGGCAATCCCCTATGAATATACTGCTGTAATCACTTTAAATGATCTTTGTTGTTGTTGTTAGGTGCTGTCGAGTCGAGTCTGACTCAGCAACCCTCATAGGGTTTTCAATGGCTGACTTTTTCAGGATTGCCTTGGGAGTGGGTTGCCACGTCCTTCTCCTATTTTGCAGTGCTGGGAATCAAACTCAGGACCTCAGAGACTGCAGAGCAGTGCTCTACCAACTGAGCTAAATCCCAGCCACCCACCCAAATGATCTTTAGGGAAATTTTATTTGCATCTGATATTAAGGATATGGTTCAATAACATCAACATTTGGTTGGATCCCCTTTCTGGGGAATAAACACAAATATGGATCTCTTCCAGTCAGTTGGCCAGATAGCTGTTTTCCAAATCTCTTGACATAGAAAATTGAGCTCCTCCAAGGCTGCCTCTGTTTATTGAATTATTTCTGTTGGTATTCCATCAATTTGTGAAGCCTTGTGTTACGCTAATGTCTTCAGGGCAGCTTCCATGTCTTCCTTCAGTACTATTGGTTCCTGGTTATGTGCAGTCTCTTGAAATGGTTGATCATCCACCAATTCTTTTTGGTATAATGACTCTGTATATTCCCTCCATTTTCTTTTGATGAGTGTTCCCATAGTGATAGAGAAAACTTCCCACATACTGGTACCTCTGCTTAGCCCACTCTTGAGCATGTCCCACTGGTTCCTAAGAAAGATGTGGCCCTGTCTTGAGACTGCCTCTCTCTCCCACAGCCCCATTGCAAGAGGTTAGCCCTTTTGCTCTATTTGCCTTGTGACTTGTTTTGTTTTATTTCCTTTCTTTTCCTGTTTCTAATGCAGTTGTCTCTTTTTCTAATTATTCCCAACACATGTAACTCAGATGCTTTTGAAGAAATTGTTGTTGTTGTTAGGTGCCGTCGAGTCGGTATCCGACTCATAGCGACCCTCATAGGGTTTTTAATGGCTGACTGTTTCAGGTTCCCTTGGGAGTGGATTGCCAGGTCCTTCTCCCATTTTTGCGGTGCTGGGAATTGAACTCGGGACCTCAGAGACTGCAGAGTGGTGCTCTACCAACTGAGCTAAATCCCAGCCCCTTTGAAGAAATATCCTTACTGAATTAAAAGCATGGTTAGTACCATGTCACATAAGGAAAATTCACAGTTTGGGAAGGATTTCAGTAATCTCGTTTCAAACCTGCATAGGGGAAGGAAGTGAAGATTTGCTCACCAATACGGTGACACAGAATGCCACAAAGGCCACGAGAAGAGCCAGGCCAGGTGTTGAAGGCACATGAGACTGACTCCCACCTTTCACCTGAACTTGGAGTAATTGCTCGGACATTTCTGTGCTTGGCTGAAACCACAGACAATCAGTTTTGAAAGAAGATTTCTACCCTTGGTTCACTACATCATAAATAATTTTATCTTGTAGTCTTCTGGCTTTGTAAAGAAATATCCCTCCTCCCACTCCTGGCTTTGTTCCCTCTCTCCTTCCCATGTGTGTGTAGTCCCTGGGTGTCCAGTCCTGGTGCTCACACAGGGGTCCTTCCTGTCTCCGCCATCATTTCTCAATGGTATAATGTACCATAGTCAGCCATTTCCTTCTCCTCTGGGGCTGGGATTTAGCTCAGTTAGTAGAGCGCTGCACTGCAGTCTCTGATGTCCTGAGTTCAATTCCCAGCACTGCAAAAATGGGAGAAGGACGTGGCAATCCACTCCCAAGGCAATCCCGAAACAGTCAGCCATTGAAAACCCTATGAGGGTCGCTATGAGTCGGACATGACTTGACGGCACCTAACAACACAACAACCTTCTCCTCTACCGTCAAACCTATCAACCAGTGGATGAAATGACCTTGTTCAGCAGCTGTGTATCCAAGAGACAGGAACAATGCATTGCAGCTTGTGAATGATGCCTGGCCACTTAATGAGTGGGCTTAAGGAAGGTGTTTGCTTCTTTAAGAGAGATTTGCTAGTGAAAAATCATACACTTGTTTTTTGGTGAGACATAATTTGGAGTGGGAAAGGGCTCTTTTTGCTCCTCAGATTATTTACCATTTGAGATAATAACTAACATTTACGTAGTGCTTTGCAAAGTACAAAATGCCTCCCACATGTGATCTCATTTTGTCTTATACAAAACTTACAATGTAGATACTTTTATTCTCAGTTTTTCCAGAGGAAGACATGGAAGATTAAGTCAGGAAAGCAGTTTTCTAAACCAAGGCAAGGCTTGGACTTTAGAGCCTATGCCTTTAATAAAACATCAGTCAGTAAACACAGAGATTTACGTGCTCTTATATTTTAAGAGAAATAGGCCAGATGCAGTATATTTAGGGGAAATGACATGGACTCTGTGGGCAACAGCAAACAGGGCTCAAATTCTCCCCTTTTCCCTCCTAATGTTTCCCTGGGCAAGGCAAGTCATCTCTCTGAGTTAACTTCCCTAATCTGTGGAATGGAAATGATAATCTTTGTAAAGCACCATGTATGGTGTCTGGCATCATTAGTACCCAAGACATGTTGTGCGTTTATTGCTGTTATTTGTAGGGGACAGGGAATGGATGTTGACAGGGACAGTGCTACAAACCAAGGCAGGAAACCAGTAATCCCTTCATTTCCTTTCCCAAGCCTGCCTTGTAAAGAATTCTTATCACTTCACAAAAACCCATAGGCCAGGGAAGCATTTTAAAAACGAAAGGGGAATAGGTCAGTCCTCAGCGAGGAACCTTACTAAAAAAGGAGCAAGATGGCTCTCGAGAGGGGTTCTGCCATCATTCCTGTACTGTCGGAAACAGATAAGCAAGAGTGGTGGGCAGGGTTTCTATTCACTCAGCTGCAAATCTGCATTCAAAACATAATCGCTAGACCTCCATTTTGCACCAGCCTTTACCTTGAAGTGGGTTTACCAAAAACCATGGGAGACACACAGTCCCCCACCCCACCCCCAGGAAGTCAGACTCTGAGGGCAGACAGCAGGTCCTCCCTGTCATGCCTCAAACACTCAGCAGGATGTCCTAGTCCTGGGCATAAAGGACAAATGGTTTAAGATAAAAGATGAAAGTCATACTCTTGGCACTCAAGGAACTCAGCCTCGCCATGGAGATTAACAAATAAAAAGATAGAATAAGAAGCAATACATTTAAAGGCACAGGGAAATCAGTGCGCAGAGAAACCAACAAAGAGGGCTCCCTCACCTAGTGCGAGAATGAGGCAGAGCAGCAGGGTGAGACACAGTGGAAAGGCTTCTGGAAAGTTCTAAGATACATCCCGGGGACAAGTTAGACTTAGCTGAGCGAAGGGTAGGCTGGTGTCTGCTGCATTCCAACTGTTCAGCAACCATTGGCCACTAACTGTCCATTAGCCGTAAGGCTACTTTCCATCCTCCCAGTCCAATCCACTGCAGTTCACCTTCATTCCACAGTGTGCACTTGGGACAACATCTAGAATCAAATACAGACGTGAACGGAGTGCCAGAAAGAGAGGACAGAGGAGGGGCAGAAAAAAAGCCATTGGGAAAACATGTATTACATAGGGAAGACTAAAGCATACCATAGACTCTTTATTCCTGCACCGTAGCACTGTGGCAACCGATCCCGTCAGATCCTGGAATCTAAACAGGGTCAGCCCTGGTTAGTACCTGGATGGGAGACCGCCTGGGAACACCAGGTACTGAAGACTTGGGAGAAGGACCTGGCAACCCACTCCCCAAAATCAACCCACCATTGCAAACCTTATAAATAGCAGAGAAGCACTGACAACAGTGTTTCACCTGTTGTATACAGGGTCTCTATGAGTCAGACGCCGACTCAACGGCCCCTAACAACAACAATAGATTCTCATCAATGTATTTAAGAAGAAAATGCAGTAACTTCTTTAGCATACTGAAAAACATTTTTGCCAATTTAGAATTCTTTATCCACCAAAGATATCTTTCAAAAAGAAGGAACATAAAGCCCTTTTCCAGACAATCAATTTACTTCCACTAAGAAATGGAGAAGGAAATTACTTTAGGAAAAGGTAGACTGTACCAGAAGGAAAATTTGATCTGCATAAGAAAGAAACACGGAGTTCTGGAAATGTATAAAATACAAAAAAGACTTTTTCATTGCTGTTTCTTTAAAATATTATTTAAAGCAAAAGGAAAAAGTACGATGGGATTTGGAGAATATCTTACATGTGTATTTGCACTGAGATGGATGGAAACAAGGGTGCAAGGAACAGAGAGGAAATATGGAATAATATGGTCTGAGTCTCTTACGTTCCATACAAGCCATGACAGGTCCAAGATGTGTACTGTGAACATCAGATGAACCATTAAGAATTATGACGGAGCTCCTCATAAGCAAATACAAGAGGTTAAAAAGGAATTATTTTTAAAAACTCAATCTAAAAGTAAGAGGAAAAGTGGGAAACAAGAAAGAAAAGTTGGAACAAATAGATTAGAGACAGGGTGATGATGGATTTGAATTCAAGCTCCAGAATCCCATTGAATTGAAATAATTTGAGCCTTTAGAGTAAAATAAATTGGCAGATAAGAAAAAACATGTTTTTTAACATTGTCATTTGTAAGAGGATAGAGCATACATGTTCACAGAAATAATACTATGTAGAACAAGCAATATTACCAGGCATAAAGAATAGCATTTCCGCTGGTTGCCATAGCACACACCTGTAATCCCAGAGATTTAGGAGGCTGAGGTGGGAGGATCACAGGTTGGAGGTCAGCGGCAACCTGTGCAACTTAGCAAGACTGTCTTAAAATTTTAGAAAATGAAATGAGGCTGAGGATGCAGCTCAGTGGTAGAGCACTTGTGTAGCATGCAGAAGACTCTAGGTTCAAGCCCTCAGTACAGAAAAGATAAAAAATAAAAAGAGCCTTTCATGATGATAGAAGGGCTAGTTCACCAAGAAGACATAATAATAGTGAATGCATATTACCTAACAACATAGCTTTAAATCCATGAAGGAAAAGTCATATAACTGAAATGAGAAATCGCTAAATCCAATTATTGTTGGAGGTTGGGGAGTCTAACACTCTTCTTTCAGTAACAGATACAGTAAGGAAACAGAAAGTTCACAAGATAGACAAAAACCCTAGTAGTAAACATCTTTACCTCATTGACATGAATACAACATTCCACCTAACAACATAATGTGAGTTGTTTCTACACGCACATGAAACATTTACCACAATAGGTCATCATATGGGCCATATAAAGTAAGTCTCAATACAATTAAAACTGTATAAAGCAAACAGAATACCTCCTCTAAGCACAATCAAATTATACTAGAAACCAATACCAGAAAGATATCTGCAAATTCCTAAATATTTTGAAATAAAACAGCATCTAAAAATCCTTTGGCCAAAGGAGAAATTGCAAATAAACTTAGAAAATATTTTATAATGAACAAAAGTGAAAATGAAAATGAAAATACACTACTGTCATTTCTTCATCTCCACAGGGGGTGGTTCCAGGACCCCAGTGGGGCCAACCTATTCAGACGCTCAATTCATTACCCAGAAGGACACTGAATTTGCATGTAACTCAACAGTAAGCCTCCCATAGACTTCAGATCATCTCTAGCTTACTTACGGGCTGGGATTTAGCTCAGTTGGTAGAGCGCCACTCTACAGTCTCTGAGGTCCCGAGTTCAATTCCCAGCTCCGGCAAAAATGGGAGAAGGACCTGGCAATCCACTCCCAAGGCAATCCCGAAACAGTCAGCCATTGAAAACCCTATGAGGGTCTCTATGAGTCAGACAGGACTTGATGGCACCTGACAACAACAACAGCTTACTTATAATGCCTAATAGAGTCAAGGCTCTGTAAATACTTGTTAAATAGTTTAGTTAAGAAATAATGACAATAAAAAGTCTGTATGTGTTCATTACGGATACATTTTTTTTTCACAAAATATCTTTTCAATCTGCAGTTGGTGAAATTCAAGAATGGAAAATCAGCGTTTATGGAAGGCTGACTGTATATCAAAATTTGTAGGATGAATCTAAAGTAGCCAGTGGGAGAAAATGTATGGTATTACACGCTTGTATTTTAAAGGAAAAAATCTGGAATTTATAAATTTGTAGTATTTTTTCATATCTTATAAGGCAAGCCCTCTCATCATTTTATTTGGGAAATTTATTTTGGCATTTCTAGTTATTATATACTTTATAAGTTCCACAGAAAAGTATTAGATACTATTGGAGTTTTGTCAAATCAGGAGATACACTTGAGGAGAATTAACGTCATTATGAAAATGAGACATTTAGCCCATGACTATGGTATAGATCACTCATTTTGGCGGTTTTTTAAAATTTGTATAAACAGTTTTATATTAGTCATAAATACTGTAACTATTATTTCTGGCTTATTTTTGAATTTGTGCTTTTGATGGGCATGAGTTTTATTAAAAATTCTGATTTGTGAGTTTGTTGCTGGGGCAAAAAAATACAATTGCTTTAGACATTGGATAATGCATCTGTAAATGTTTTGAATTTTATATCTAAATAATAATATTCCATTCAAATTATTCAAACTATTACATTTTAATTTTTTACCACTGAAGTTGTGTCCCCAGCCCTTTAAAAAAAAATTTCTATCTAGTGATAAATTTTTAGTAGATTACACAAGCTGGCTTTGGCCTAGAATTTGTGATCCTCCCCACTCAGCTTACAGAGTCACTGTGATTACAGGTGTGAGCCACTGTGCTCGGTAGAAAATTGGATTTTATCACATGATTTTCAATATTGTTGAATTGTTTTTCATATCTATTAAGGCTAATAAGTTACACTAATTGCTTTTCTTGTGTTAACTCTATAAGCCCAACTTGATCATGGTTGCATTTATGCATTGATGATTCAGATTTTAAATAATATGTTTATAATTTTATGTTTTGTTTATGAATAAGATATACTAGTAATTCTTTCAACTTGGATAGTTTCGATTAGGTTGGACATTAGAATTATACTAATCTCATAATTTAAGCTGAGAATCTTCTCTAATTTTCTCTTGACTAGAATATTTTTATAACATTGGAATGATTTATTCCTTGAAAGTTTGTGGAATTTACTGATAAATGTATCTAGGCTTTTACTTTGGAAATCAATATGGAGGTACTTTAGAAAACTAAAAATAGAACTACCATAAGATCTAGCTATACCACTTCTAGAAATATACCCAAAGGAACATAAGTTATCATACCACAGATACACCCACACTTCCATATTTAATGCAACACTCTTCACAACTGCAAAGGTATGGAATCCACCCAGATGTCCATCAACAGGGGATTAGATTGAAAAATTGTGGTAATATACACAATGGAAAATTATTCCACAATAAAGAAGAATGAAATTATGTGACTTGAAGCAAGATGGATGGAACTGGAGAGCATTATCTTAGGTGAAGTAACCCAGACGCAAAAAGAGAAATACTGTGTGTTCTCATTCATATGTGGGAGCTAACTCTACCTCGGTGGGAAAAAAATTACATCCATCTATCTATCTATCTATCTATCTATCTATCTATCTATCTATCATCATTGTTGTTGTTGTTAGGTGCCGTCGAGTTGTGTCCGACTCATAGCGACTCTCATAGGGTTTTCAATGGCAGATTGTTTTCAGGATTGCCTTGGGAGTGGGTTGCCACATCCTTCTCCCATGTTTGCAGTGCTGGAATTGAACCCTGGACCTCAGAGACTGCAGAGCAGCGCTCTACCAACTGAGCTAAATCCCAGCCCCTCTATAATCATATTTATTTGAAAATAGAAAGTGCAATATAAGTGGACCTGCTATAAGGGGAGAGGGGACTAGTGGAAGGGAGTGAGTGATAGGGAAGGGGGAGCGAGAGAAATAACAACTAGAAGGGTAAAGAGGGAGAGAAGAAAACACAAAATATAGGATTCAACTCTATGAAAGTACACACAGAAAAAAGAAAAGGAAAGGAGAGAAAAGAAAAAGAAAAGGAAAGAAAAGAAAATCAATTATAACCAAAGGTTGCATATGACTGTCATTACATGTTAATTAAAATTCTTTTAACTTTCATTTTGGGGGCCTTGTTTTGTTTATTTTGTTCTGTAAAATGTTTAAGGAGATGTAAGTGTAAGCAATAGTGATTTGAGAGTGGCATAATGGATATGGGCTGGGGTTTTGCTCAGTTGGTAGAGTGCTTGCTCTGCACTCTCTAAGGCCCTGGGTTCGATCCTTAGCACCACAGAAGTGGGAGAAGGACTTAGCAGTCCACTCCCAGAAATGATACCGAAAAAATCAGCCATTGAAAACCGTGTGGGCATAGCTGTGAGTCAGACCCAACTCAATGGCACCGAGCAACAATAGTGGATATAGTAAATGTATCGTACTCCACTAACGTATACATAAATACTAATAAAAAATTATCTGGGCTTTTAGGTCTTTTTATTCTGAGAATAATATTATCTACTAGTTGTATTATACTCATGATTATGATTACTTAAGCCTTCTATTTCATCACAGTTTTAATTTATGTTAGATAATAATTAAATATTAATGTTACTTTCTAGAAATTTGTCAATTTCCTGTTTTAAAAAATTTGGAAAGAAGTAGATTAGACAATCTTCTTCTAGTCCTCATTTCTCCAATATCTATAATCATATCCAACTGAAAACTCTTAATTATATTTGAGGTGCCTTTACAATTTTTTCCCCAATAAACAGATGCAGCACTGGAAATTCTCACTTGTTTGTGCCAAAAGATTTGGAAAACACCTACCTGGCCAATTGACTGGAAGAGATCCATATTTGTGCCTATTCCCAAGAAAGGGGATCCAACAGAATGTGGAAATTATCAAACCATATCATTGATATCACATGCAAGAAAAATTTTACTAAAGATCATTCAAAAGTGATTGTAGCAATATATTGACAGGAAACTGCCAGAATATCAAGCTGTATTCAGAAGAGAGCATGAAACCAGGGACATCAATGGTGATGTCAGGCAGATATTGGCCAGAAGCAGAGAATACCAAAAAGATGTCTATCTATGTTTTATTGAGTATGCAAAGGCATTTGACTGTGTAGATACCAACAAGCTATAGATAACATTTCGTGGAATGGGAATACCAGAGCACTTAACTGTACTCATGAGGAATCTGTACATGGACAAGGAGGCAATTGTTTGAACAGAACAAGGAAACACTGCCTGGTTTAAAGGAGAGAAAGGTGTGCATCAGGGCTGTATCCTCTCATGTATTTCTTCAATCTCTATGCTCAGCAAATAATCTGAGAAGCTGGACTTTATGAAGAAGAACACAGTATCATGATTGCAGGAAGACTCATTAACAGCCTCTATTATGCAGATGACAGAACTCTGCTTGCTGAAAGTGAAGAGGATTTGAAACATTTACTGATGAAGATCAAAAAGACAGCCTTCAGTATGGACTGCATCTCAATGTCAAGAAAACAAAAATCCTTACAACTGGGTCAGTAGGAACTTCATGATAAACGGAGAAGATATTGAGGTTGTCCGAGATTTTGCTTTACTTGGTTCTATAATCAACACCCATGGAAGCAGTAGTCAATGAATCAAAACATGCATAGCATTGGCAAAAGGTGTTGGAAAACACCTCTCTAAAGTGTTGAAAAGTAAAGATGTCACATTGAATGTGAAGGTATGCCTGACTCTAGCCATGGTATTTTCAGTTGCATCATGTGCTTGTGAAAGCTGGACATTGAACAAGGGAGACAGGAGAAGAATTGATCCTTTGAATTATGGTGCTGAAGATGATTATTGAATATACCATGGACTGCCAAAAGAACAAACAGATCTGTCCTAGAAAAAGTGCAGCCAGAGTGCTCCTTGGAAGCAAGGAGAGCTAGGTTGTGTCTACATATTTTGGGCATGTAGTCAGGAGGGACCAATTGCTGGAGAGGGGCATTATGTTTGGGAGAGTGATGGGTCAGGAAAAAAAAGGAAGACCCTCCACTAGATGGATTGACACAGTGACTGAAACAATGGGCTTAAACATAAAATATATACTGTGCCTGGCACAGTGTCAGGTAGTATTTTGTTCTATTGTACACAGAGTCACCTAACAACAGTATCAAAAAATCCTGAAGTTGTTAAGATACTACCAGTTTGAAGAACTATGTTTCGATTTCTTAACTTTTCCTCATTTTCTTTTGTTTTTGAGTTTTTGAGACCATGATTTACTGTGTATCCCAGGCTGGCCTGGACTCACTATGCAGACCTGCCTGGCCTGAAACTGTTATAGATCCTCCTGCCTCAGCCTTCCACCCGCTGGGATTACAGGGCCACCATACGTGGCTTAGTTTTATTTATTTGTTTGTTTATGTATGTATTTATTATTTATTTATTTATTTATTGTTCTTCATTGTCGTTCTGAATTCTGCCTTAATACTTATTCCATCCCCTGAATTTTCAGTTGGCTGTTGGGTGTGTTTTGTTTTTCATGTAAATTTCTTAATTAAATACCTATCTCATTCAATTCTGTGTGTTTATTCTTCTTTACTATATAAATTTAAAACTGTCTATTTCACCCCATACATTCCTTTAGATTTTCAATCAAAGGCTTAAAAAAATCCCTCTAAAATAACAACAACAATAAAAATTCTTCTGTTTTTACTTTAGCTTGGGGATTTGTAGTGTGGTTATTTTACCCAAAACTTTTATAAGTAACTTATCATCTCTTAACTTATTTAAAGTGGCTTTTTTACACCCCATATTTTCTCTTTTTTCAAATTATCTTAGACCATAATATTGATAGAACTCATTCTAGAAAGGCAGAGAATTTACCAAATATTTGGATCTTTAATATAAGCAATGGGGAGAGAGATGATGTCATAATTTCTCAAATAAGAGGCTGAAAATCCAGATGGAATTACATCTACTATATTTTGTTTTGAATCAACCATTAATTATACAAAGAATATTTCACCGAAGTACCATTTTTATTGAGAAATATCTGATGTTATTTCCTGTGTAACAAAGAGGTTATTTTTAGGAGAGTATTAAAAATACAAATGAAAAAGTATCTTGCAAGAAGTAACAACTTAATAAATGTTTACTTTATATGAATCTAATCTAATAGTAAAATAATAATAGGAGGTAATACCCCAAATGTACTATATGCTATGGCTATTATAAGGTATATACATTATTGGTACCAAGTGAAACATTTATTTGTTCCTTTTTTCTTTTTCTTTTTTTTTTTTTCCAGTACTGGGGGTTGAACCCAGGGCCCCGGGCTTGCATGTTTTGCAAGTGCTGTACCACTGAGCTGCACTCTCAGCCCACTTTTTTACTTTTTGAAAGACTATCTCACTAAATTATGCAGACTGCCTCTCATCTCAAACTTGCAATCCTCCTGCCTCTGCCTCTCCAGTCTCTGGGATTACAGGTGTGCACCACTGAACCCTGCTCTATTTATTCATAGTTTAATATCCCTGAAATTTCAATGCATATTACAGCTGATGAGCATAATTTAATTTCAGCAATAATTTTATGTTAGAACATTAAAATATGTCATCATCACTGCCATTTTGGATTTGCTGACATTTTGTGTAACACCATGGGACACTTCACGCCATGTTGTTGTTGTTAGTTGCCATCAAGTCGTGTCTGACTCATAGCAACCGTCATAGGTTTTCAGTGGCTGATTGTTTCGAGAATTGCCTTGGGGGTGGATTGCCACATCCTTCTCCCGTTTTTGCAGTGCTGGGAATCGAACTCAGGACCTCAAGGACTACAGAGTGGCGCTCTACCAACTGAGCTAAATGCTAGCCCCCTTCATGCTATAGGAACGCTCTAATGTAAGCGCTACAGGAGGGCGGCATTTTGTTTGTTTTATTCAGTGACACAGAAGTTAAGCACGTACTAAATGATTAAATGGATGAAGTTGCCAAATGAACTCAATAAATTCACATTGTTCTAGAATCATTCAGGATATTACTAAGTTAGGCTTTGTTCTCATACCTGGAGACCTGTCTGGAAAAATGCTCAGCTTAATGATGGCTGTTCCTCATGAGGAATTTTCATTTTCTAGGATACAACTTGTTACAATATGCTATTTTCAGGAAGGAAGCATACAATATAATAAAACATAAAAGAAAATCTTAACCACGATTTAAACCAGAACTCCCGGAATTTATGGAAATAAGTTTCATTTCCTAGAAAAAAATCATATTGTATGACACTTTATTCCCCAGTGAGTCCTAGTAAATGAGAGGATAAACCTTTTAAAATGAACTCTGTCAGAAAAAAAGGGTCATTGTATCCTTAACAGTTGCAGAATAGAGCAGGCTGCCCTTTACGCTTCCTAACAGGTGGTACGGACTGGGATTTAGCTCAGTTGGTAGAGCGCTGCACTGCAGTCTCTGAGGTCCCAAGTTCGATTCCCAGCACCGCAAAAATGGGAGAAGGACCTGGCAATCCACTCCCAAGGCAATCCCGAAACAGTCAGCCATTGAAAACCCTATGAGGGTCGCTATGAGTCGAATACTGACTCCATGGCACCTAATAACAACAACAGCAGGTGGTACACCTGCAGCTGCAGCCGTGTGGCATCTGATCCTGTCAGATCTCGGAAGCTAAGCAGGGTCGGGCCTGGTTAGTCCTTGGATGGGAGACCATATGGGAACACCAGGTGCTGTAGGCTTGGGAGAAGACCGGGTAACCCACTCCCAAAAATCAATCAGCCATTGAAAACCCTATGAACAGCAGAGAAGCACTGACAATAGTGTTTCACCTGTTGTACATAGGGTCGCTATGAGTCGGATACTGACTCGAGGGTACCTAACAACAACAGGTGGTACCAGCACAGAAAGAAGTCACCTACACTGGGCCAAGCAGACGAGGCCCTGTCCTCCTTGGCTGTGTCTTCCTCCGTCCCCCGACCCGGGGCTCTGAAGTCCTCCTGGCTCCATCACCCCATCTAGGATGTGACTCCCCAGGGCTCCAGCTCGGCCTAGATTGCTTATTAATATGAACTGTTGCCACCACTGCTGTACTCAATAAATTCACATTGTTCTAGAATCATTCAGGATATTACAAAGTCAGGCTTTTGTTCTCATACCTGGAAACCTGTCTGGAAAAATGCTCAGCTTAATGATGGCTGTTCCTAATGAGGAATTTTCATTTTCTAGGATACAACATGGCTGGGATTTAGCTCAGTTGGTAGAGCGCTGCTCTGCAGTCTCTAAGGTCCCGAGTTCAATTCCCAGCACCGCAAAAATGGGAGAAGGACATGGCAATCCACTCCCAAGGCAATCCCGAAACAGTCAGCCACTGAAAACCCTATAAGGGTCACTGTGAGTCGGACACGACTCGACGGCACCTAACAACAACAACAAGGATACAACATGCTATCAGCGCCCGCATGGACGCCTCCACTGGAAACTCCTAAGCTGTAGGCTCAGGTGCTCATCCACTGTAGAGCCCTGGGCCTGGACACCGCCTGGACACTGGATTCAGCACGCTCACAATCTGAGAAATGCTGAGCCAGGAGGACATGACCTAGGCCCAAGCAGCCCTCTTCCCGGCCACGCGGACCCTCCACGCTGTTCATCTTGCTAACTTTCAGGTTTCCTTTCTCTAACGCAGTGGTCGCTCCACAGGCATGTCCCCCACCCCGAGAACATCGCGAAGTGACACGGGCAGTTCAAGCGCATAGCAGATCCGCAGCTGTGTCTGGGCCCTCGCGGGCTCTGCTCCCAATCCCGCTTACCTGGCGGTGCGGCTAAGTCAGGACCAGGGCCAGCATGGCCGACTGCGCCGGCCGGCCCTCTCCCCTCTCCAGCGGGCGCACACTCAGTCCTGGAGGGCACGAGGGTGCTGCCTTCTTCCTTCCCCTCCCAGCGCACTTGCAGACGTCCCTGCGTGGAGGTGGCCGCGCAGTCCCTTTCTCGTCCGCTCTCGGGGACAGTGGACTCTGCGCCATCTCACCTGCTCCCTCGCAGGCCGCCGGCTGGATCACCGGTGCTGTGATATTCCGCCCTACTTCCGACCATGAACCGTCCCCTTGCTCCGGCCTCTGCCCGTTGGCACCTGCTGCTCCCTCTGAGATACCCCTTCTTCCCTAGTCCAACCGGGGCGATTGGCATCCTTCTAGCAGCCTCCATGTCTGGCCTCCGTGGAGACGACCCACGCTTCATTTCAGATAGCAAACTTGCAGGAGAGGCAGAGCAGAGAGGGCTGCGTGGAGGAGGCTGATCGCCTGGGCCACGCCTGCTCTGCCCAGATGGCTGTCCACCTTCTTGGGGCTGCTGAAACCCCGCTGTGAACGTGTCCCTGCCCCCGGCCTATCCACCTTGCCCTGTGTCCCTCGCCCCACTTCTTTCTGACTTTCCACCTCCTTGTTCTCATCCGGTCGATTTGTCAGTTAATAAAACACCCGAGGTCAGACAATCCCAGCGACGTCAGGTAACTGTTTCCAGACATGAGTTTTATGTGTAGGGGGAAAAACCAAGCAGGAGCAATTCGGGATTTTCTGTGAGTTTGCTCAGGACGCAGCAGCTGCTGTAACAAGGAGGCTGTGTTTGAGCTCTGCCTGGATCAGGGAGTACTATGGCGCACCAGCGAGACAGACATTTCCAGGCAGGGCTGTTTCAGGCACTGGCCTCCCGCCTTCAGATTGGGAGAAAATCAGGTCTGATCGCTGGAGGGCAAAATGGCCTGGGGCATCTGAAAGTCAGCTTTGCCGGTCACTTCCTCCTGGCAGCAGGTAAGGAATGTGAGGCTCTTTCATCAAATGGGAAAACCACTGGTGCCTCGTGCAGCTCACGAGAGCATCGCCACGGTGCACACGCAGACCCGAGAAGGCCGGACACCCCATAAATTCAAGTCTTCTGAAGGCAAGGTGTCTTGCGTGGGTGTGAAGTTGCAAAATGTATACCAGGGTTGACACGCCCACTAATCTCCACCATTGGAAACATTTGGCTTAGGTTGTGTCTCTAAACCCAAAGTTCCTCCCTCTCCCCTTCTGCCCCCCGCCATCCCCAGCCTCAACCCTCCTTCCCTGGACAGAACTGTTAAAAATGCCCTGGGCGTGGAGGGCGTTGGGCAATGTTTGGGGAGCGCCTGTCTGCAGAGTCCAGAGGCTGCAGGGGAGCGAGGCTGAGTCACCCACCCTCAGCGGCCACCCAGCTGCTCCCTGACAGGCAGCCTTCCATGGCGCTTCCGCCCTTGTCCTGGTCACCGAGCTGGACACTTGGGCAGGCGCCCAGGGGCGGCCCGGCCTCCCGCAGGAATGCGCCCCGCCCGCCGCAGCTGTCGCCCCGCATAGCTGGCGTGCCTGAGCCTGGTCCCTGGCAACTGCTGGGTCCGCGCAGGGTCCCAGTGGCCCGCGGCCGCCCGCAGCCAGGAGGCCCCAGGTAGCCAAGGTGTGGGGGCGGCCACGAGGGCGGAAAGGCAACAGCTGTACACGCAGCAGCCGGGCGAGGGACGCCTGTTGGCCCGGCGGGAGATGGTGGCAGAGGCCCCGCTCCGCAGGCCCGGACCCCAGGACCGCTCCTTGGAGGGGCCGCTGGACACGTGCGCCAGGTGTAGACAGGGCTCCAGGAAATGAGAGGCACGAGGATTGAGACACAGGGTTTTCTTTCTGTGCCCTGACATCAGGGTCCATGCCATACCCCGCCGCGCCTGCGGGTCCCCCTGTCCTTGTCCAGAGAGGGGGTGGGGTGGGGCAGGGCCGCTCTGATAAGGTTCTGAGGTTTCTCTGATAAATCCACTCTGCTCACAAAAGCAGAGATTTGTCAAGCTTCCGATGTCTGTTTACTAGCAGTCGGCACCCACCGAGAGGTCAGGTCCACCCAGAATGGTGCTTTGTTTATTTAGCTCAGTCTTGTTTTTACAAGCATAGGCTCGGCTGAGGAGCCTAGGCATAACAGAGCTGAGTTCTCAAAAGCTATCTTTAAAAAAAAATTGCATTTCTTTAAATACTACAGAGAAATGTTTCCTCTATTTTCACAATTTTTAAAAAGTGTGGTAAAATACACACAACTTAAAATATACCGTCTTAATTTTTAAAGATGTAATGCAGTGACAAAAACTACAGTCATATTCTTATAACCTCAGTAGTGTTCATCCGCGGCTGGGATTTAGCTCAGTTGGTAGAGCGCTGCTCTGCAGTCTCTGAGGTCCCAAATTTGATTCCCAGCAGCGCAAAAATGGGAGAAGAACGCAACCCACTCCCAAGGCAATCCCGAAACAGTCAGCCATTGAAAACCCTATAAGGGTCTCTATGAGTCGGACTTGACTCGACAGCACCTAACAACAACCGTGCCCATCCATGGGAACCTCATCTTGCAAAACTCAAACTCTATACCCCTGAGACAATAGCTCCTCATCTCTCCCTCCATCAGCTCCTGGGGTCCCCCATTCTAGGCTCTACTCTGAATTTGACTTCTATTTTGTTGATAGGTGCCATCGAGTTTGGTCTGACTCATAACGACTCTATGTACAGCAGAACCAAACACTCCCCTATTCTGAGCCAGGCACACGATCTTATTTATGTTTAATCCCGTTGTTGACACTGTGTCAACCCATCTATCCATTTTTCATTGACCTGCCATGAGGTCTTTCTCTAAGGATTGGTCCCTCCTGACTACATGTCCAAAATAGGTAAGACACAGTCTAGCCATGGTTGCTTACAAGGAGCACTCTGGTTGCACTTCTTCTAGGACAGATCTGTTTGTTCTTTTGGCAGTCCATGGCATATTTAATAATTGTCTCCAGCACCATAGTTCAAAAGCGTTAGTTCTTCTCCTGTCTCCCTTATTCAACATCCAGGTATCACAACCATATGATGTGACTGAAAATAACCATGGCATGAGTCAGACACACCTTCATTTGCAGTATGACATCTTTACTTCTCAAGACTTTAAAGATGTCTTTTCCAACAGCTTTTCCCAGTGCAATTCATCTTTTGATTTCTTGACTGCTGCTTCCATAGGTGTTGATTGTAGAACCAAGTAAAGCAAAATCTTGGACAACCTCCATCTTTTCTCCATTTATCATGAAGTTGCTTACTGACCCAGTTGTAAGGATTTTTGTTTTGCTGATGTTGAGGTACAATCCATACTGAAGACTGTGTTATTTGATCTTCACCAGTACATGTTTCAAATCCTCTTCACTTTCAGCAAGCAGAGTTGTGTCACCGGTATAACACAGGCTGTTATTGAGGCTTCCTGCAGTCGTGATGCTGTGTTCTTCTTCATCATGTCCAGCTTCCTCTGATATTTACTCAGCAAAGGGATTGAAGAGATATGGTGAAAGGATACAGCCCTGATGCACACCTTTTTTGACTTCAAACCAGAGAGTTCCTCCCCCATATCCTCTAGTATAATTTCTGTATCGAGTATAAATTATTTTATATGTCAAATACTGGACCCACGCTCCCCGCCTCTCCCTGATAATAGACCTAGGTGTTTTTTTTTTTTATTGGAAATTTTTAATGTACACCTTAATGTGATTCATTCTGACATGCTTTTCATTGTGACATTTCCATATATGCATTTTGTTCTACATTATTCATATAGGTTCCCCCTTACCCTCTTGTATGCTTCCCCCCAATCCCACCCCCCCATCAAAGACTTCTCTATCATTTCCTTGTCTTTTTATGGTAATATTTTTCTATATATCCTTGGATTCCAGTTCCGTTTAAGATAGAAACTTTTCCTGCAGTGAACTTTGTTTTTACCTTGTCAGAACTATTGCATGCATTTTCTAGATCATTTATAATAATACCATTCTTAGCTTTTTTTTTCTTTTATTTTGATCCGACCTTGGTATAGGATTTTTCCTTCTTATAATTTTGATTCAGCTCCCACACATATGAGTGAGAACATGTGGTGTTTCTCTTTCTAAGCTTGTGTTCATTCATTTAAAATAATTTTCTCTAATTCCATCTATTTTGCTGCAAAGACCTAGATGTTTTAAAGTGATCTGTTTATATGTTAAGCCCAAGACATCTCTCTTGGGCAGATTGCGGTCCTCTGTGGTCAGTTCAGCCTTCTCTCTGCCCTTCCTACTCCTGTCTTTAGCACAGCTTGCTTCTTCCTTCTTCTAACCCCACCTACCCCTCCTTGGCTTCTCTGAATCGTCCATGAAGATTAAAAATGGGTACAATTTCCAGCCGCTATACCAGGTATTTTGCTGATATCTAAATCTTGTGACTTTTTAGCACTATCATAACTACCGTTCCTGTTTTGCAGATAGGGGAATCGAGGATCAGAGAGCTTACATCATGGCCTGAGGCTGAGCCTCAGCCTGAGTCAGGGTCAAGACCTAAACCCAAGGGTATCAGAAGCCCAAGTTCCCAGGCTGCCTGCAGGGTCTGGCGGGAGGCTCTCTCTTGCTTCAGTTGATTTCTACTTTCTGTTGCCTGACACCTTTGTTCTCCTAGTTCCCAGGGTCCCCCAGATCCTGAAGGTCACAGTCCAAGGCTATTCATTAGTGGGCACCTAGGGAAGAGCAGGGCAGTATTTTGTACACAGTATTTCCTGTGTCTCAGTCTGTTTTCCACTACTATAACAGAATGCCACATGCGGGGTGAATTGCAAAGGAAAGAGGTCTGTCTCAGCTCAGGTTCTGGAGGCTGAGAGGTGCAAGGGCATTGCAGGCATCTGCTTGGCTTCTGGGGAGGCTTCCACTGCATCACAGCGAGGTGGTGGGTATTGCATGACCAAGGCTGAAGGGCAACAGAAAGTGAAGGAAGCCTTGCCGGGAGCGGTGGCGCTCACCTGTAATCCCAGCAGCTCAGGAGGCAGAGGCAGGAGGATCGCAAGTTCGAGACCAGAGGCAGTCTGCGTAACTTATCGAGACCCTGTCTCAAAAAGTAAAAAACATGGAAAAAATGGGCTGGGGGGCAGTTCAGTGGTCCAGGGGTTCAACCAAAAAAATAAAAATTAAAAATATAAAAAAGAAGGTGAAGGAAGCTGGGCTTGCTTGCATAACAGCCTATGTACTCCAGGAAAAAGGACCTTAATCCAGGCATGAGGTTTGAGCCCTCCAGACCTAAAAACCTCCCCTAAGACCCACCTCCCAAAGCTGCTGCAGAAGGGAGTAGGATTTAGGGGCGAATTCAAGCCACAGCAGCTTGCTTAATGATAAGAGAATAGAATGGGGGCAATATTCAAAGTCAAAGTATCTTAAAGTTAGCATTTTGCCTGATATCTATTAATACGAAATTGCACCTAAGAAATTAGGTATAAATAATGACTGTGTGTGTGTGTGTGTGTGTGTGTGTGTGTGTGTGTGTACACCTTAACTATTTTAGTAGGAGTAAGATGGCAGCAGTAGTAAGATGGAAGCAGCAGTCAAGAAATCAAAAGACGCATTGCTTTGGGAAAAGCTGTAGCAAAAGATCTCTTTAGAGTATTGAAAAGTAAAGATATCACATTGAAGACAAAGGTGCGACTGACTCATGCCATGATATTTTCAGTCTCATCATATGGTTGTGAAAGCTGGACATTGAACAAGAGAGACAGGAGAAGAATTGATGCTTTTGAACTATGGTGCTGGAGACAATTATTGAATATACCATGGACTGCCAAGAGAACCAACAGATCTGTCCCAGAAGAAGTGCAGCCAGAGTGCTCCTTGGAAGCAAGGATGGCTAAACTGTGTCTGACATATTTTGGACATGTAGTCAGGAGAGATCAATCCCTGGAGAAGGACATCACATTTGGGAGAGTGGCAGGTCAACGCAAAAGAGGAAGACCTTCCACCAGATGGATTGACACAGTGTCTGCAACAATGGGCTTAAACATAAATAATATTGTGTGCATGGCACAGAATCAGGGAGTGTTTTGTTCTGCTGTATATAGGGTTGCTACGGCACCTAACAACAACAAGATGGCAGAACTCCCACGTATCTATCAGCTTGTCGTGCTGTGGGGGTTTGTGTGTTACTGTGATGCTAAAAGCAATGTCACTGGTATTTCAGATACCAGCAAGACTATCCATGGTGGACAGGTTTTGGCTGAGCTTCCAGACTAAGACAGACTAGGGAAAAGGATGAGGCAGTCCACTCCCAAAACAATTAACCATTGAAAACACAATGAATAGCAGAGAAGCACTGTTAAATATTGTGCTGGAAAGTGAGCCCCTCAGGCTGAAAGGCATTCAAGAAATAAGTGGGGAAGAGTTGCTTCCCCAAAGTAGAGTGGACCTTAATGACAGCAAGAAAGCCCCTGGGACTTCCAGTCTCTGATGTGGCATGACTCAAAGTGAGAAGAAACACAGTAGCTGCAATAAGTGGCTCATTTACAAGAAGATCATGTGCCTGGCACAGTGTTGAGTAGTGTTTTGTTCTGCTGTACTTAGAGTCTCTATGAGTCAGATATGAGTGGATGGCACCTAAGAACAACAACAGCAACAATTACAACAACAACAACAACAGCAACAAGATAGCACAAACGAGAGGAAGACCTGAGGAATGGGAAAAAGGAGAGAGCACATTTCTGGACTGGACACAGAAGGTATGAGGCAGATGTCTGTGTCACTGGGCTCAGTGCATGGCAGAAGTACCAGGATGTGGGTGGAGCAGCCCTTAGCTCCCGCCCTGTCCAGCCATACCACACCTCACAGCTCCTGCCTGGGGTTCTGGGCGAGTCCCCTCCCTCTAGCCACATGCTGACCCTTCTTCCTCCTGGTCTGCACGTGAAAGATGATGACTCACTTTACCAGCATTCCAGGGGCCTCTCTACCATCCCTGAATATTTTCGGGCATGAGTTCATTTGCACTGGTTGTCTCTCAGACTTCAAAACATTTAAATCCCTTTTTAGGGGTGTTTGATAACATTTTTGACTCCCCTCTTTAGAAAACGGTGGCAATATTGGATTCCTGGCCCTCGGTCTGGGCCTTAACCTTCTGTTAATTACATCTGCCTACATATGACTTGGGCTGGGATTTTGCTCAGCTGGTAGAGTGCTGCGCTGCAGTCTCTGAGGTCCGGAGTTCAATTCCCAGCACCGCAAAAATGGGAGAGGGACCTGGCAATCCACTCCCAAGGCAATCCCGAAAGAGTCAGCCATTGAAAACCCCTATGAAGGTGGCTATGAGTTGGATGCCGACTCAACAGCACCTAACAACAACATCAACAATATGTGACTTGATTACATCTCTCTGGGGAATTCAAGGATTTTGGGGGGTTCTTTTTCTGTGTGTGTTTCTGCTGCTATTGTCTTCAGCGTGTTGAGCTTTTGGTTGAAATGTTTTTTCAGACTCAGGCCATTCTTGAGGCGTGAGAGTTTCTTCTGCCACATCCGTTATTTTTGTTGTTCGGTTATTTCCTCTGTGATTTTTCTTGACATCTTTCCTGGGATTTTTAACAGTTTGGTGATGTTCTCCTTTATTGATCTTGTCTCAGTATTTTTAAAAATATATTTTTAATCTCATTCTAAGGTCTGGGAGACTTATAGAAGTTCATTTTCACTGTCAGCTGAAAAACATCACTGTCAGAGATACTTTCACTGTCAGCTAAAAAACATCACTAGTTCTATGTTTGGGCTGGGATTTAGCTCAGTTGGTAGAGTGCTGTGCTGCAGCCTCTGAGGTCCTGAGTTCGATTCCCAGCACCACAAAAATGGGAGAAGGACGTGGCAACCCACTCTCAAGGCAATCCGGAAACAGTCAGCCATTGAAAACCCTGTGAGGGTCAATATGAGTCGGACTCGACTTGACAGCACCTAACAACAAACAACAGTCCTATGTTTAATTTTTCAGAGTCTTTTCTTTTCCTTTTCTTTCTTTTCTCTCTCCTCTCCTCTCCTCTTCTCTTCTCCTCTCTTCTTTTCTTTATTCTTTTCTTTTCATTTCTCTGGCTCCCAAAGTATCCTACCTTCTGTAGGTGGCAGCAGTAAGAGCTGCCTGACAACCTGGGGCAATGAGGATGTCAGTCCTACAACCTCAAGGAAGTAAACTCCACAATGATCTGAGTGAGCCTGTGGTACGGAGGTGGGAGGATGGTGCCAGGAGTATGGTGGTGTCAATTTTACACTGTCAAAAAACATGCATGTTTGCAGTTGTTTCTAAATACACCCTCTCACCTATCTACTGATTCCAGACCCGACCCTCTGTGAACTCCAGTAGTTCCTTTGATTCCTTCTATTCCCTTGGAGCCTCGGAGCTACCTACCTCTTTGCTTGGTTAATCTTTTCATCCTCTCCCATCTCCTTCTAGGTATTTGTGGCAATCTCTGAACTGCTGCTTGGTGCTACCCTCTCCCCATTCCCCCACTCTCTTTTGGACTTCTATGCTTTTATTTCAGGGGAGGTCTTTGGAAGATGAAGAAAATGATCTGTTTATTCTATAATTCTGAATTGGACCTGAATAGTGTTTTTAAACAGCGGTTTCCCAAACTAGTAGCTGTGCTTTTCATTCTTTCTTATTCTTTTGTTGGTGTCTCCGTGAAGATGATGCCATTAGACAAAATATGAATAGTTTTTCTGCATAATAAATGAAGAGACAAGCATTACCAAAGAATAGTGACAAGGTAGTCTGCAGCCACAGCCCCCTGGCATCCAATCCCTCCTGATCTCAGAAGCTAAGCAGGGTCAGCCTGGATAGTCTTTGGGTGGGAGACCCCTTGGGAGTACCAGGTGCTGCAGGCCGGGGAGAAGGATCTGGCAATCCTCTCCTGAAACAATCTGCCATTGAAAACTCTAGGAATAGCAGAGAAGCACTGACAATAGTGCCCTTTGTGTTGCAGTGTCTGGGAGTGTTTCATCCTGTTGTACATAGGGTTGCTAGGAGTTGAACCCAACTGGACGGCACCTAACAACAATGACAGTGATGAGGCAAAGGCCTTAAGTTGCCCTTGGAAAAGTTCTTTAAGTGTCCACATCATCTTAGGAGGTTGCTTGGGTTATGAGGAGAACGCAGACTTTGTATAACATTCCGAGTTTTTCACATAGCCTTGTGTAAATAACTTACTAAAGCACAGATTCAAGTGGGTAAAAATATAATTTATGATTTCACAAGATTATTGCAAGAATATACAGCACAATGTGTGATATCAGCAGGCACTTAATAAACTCAGTCTGTAAGGGCTCCTGTGTCTCGTCTGCTGGGAGTGGACTGTGTGATGGTGAGTAGTCACGGGGCTGCTCTCTGTATGAGGGTCCTTCCCACTGAAGAGACACATCCAGAAGGCCAGCTTCAGGACAGTCTTCATTTCCCTTCTGTGCTCCACCTGTCCAGCCCACCTTCGCTGCTGATAGGACAACTCGGGCCACAGGTGAGCTCCATCCGGTGACATGGAGCCAGTGGGAAAAGACTCTGGTGGCACATGGGGAGCTGAGATCTGAAGAGTAAAGCGTGGAGATAAGCAGAGAGGATGTAGGGAGATCGGAAATACCTAACTCAGGATAAATCAAACAGAAGGCCAGGATCATCCCCAAAGCAGAGACAATGAGATATTCCTCGTGCAAGGGGAGAGCGTGTAAAAATGGAGACAATTCCTTCTGAGCGTAATGGAGAGACCACTAGACTAGGGGGCTGGAGTTCTGAGGTCCAGCATTGGCTATGCTACCAGTTAAGACTTGATAACCTACCTCGACACCAGGTTTGAACCTGTTTCTACTATGAAGATGGCATGACACAATTTTCTTTCCAGGTCCATCACATGTTGTACTACTTTAAAAAGATTACGTTATCTTCTCTTGTATGGAGTGAGAAATGGGGTTAAGTCTTAGGTGAATATTTGCTGTATAATATTATTTTCAAGGCAATGTATATTATTTTCAAGACAATGAAATATATATGACTTCAAATTAGACAAAAAGTAGGCCAAGAACACATTAAAGCACTCAATTTTCAAACAGCAAGTACATAAATAGATAGGACTCATACAATTCCGAATAAATTGAGCCTAAATTTTCAAAGAACTGCCAATTAATCAGTCCAATAATGTTCAAATCTGTGCCTTTATAGAATTGGGTTATGAGAAAATAATTATAATCCATAGAGAATAATGGTTTTGTTTCAACCTCACCGATCAGATTCACATTTTACAAGCATAAATACACTAACACAAATGTACTATAAATATGTTTTGTGATAATAGAAGACATTTATTAAAAATTTAGCCTAACATTTCTCATGAAATGTGAAGCTATTCAAGTGCTTTGTGTAAATTGACTCCATAGGGGTCTTGATAAAATAGCAAATGAGTTTCTTAATGTTATGAGCCCTTTGAAAATAGTCCGTGAAAGAAAGCTAGATTGTTTTCCAGCAAAGTGACTGCATTTGACGTCTATTGCTGGTGAGGTTAGAAGACCTAACTTGGGATTGGTCAGCCATTCTTTCCAGAATGCCCATAAAACCACACGAGATATTTCCCTTGTGTATCAGCAGCCCTGTTTCCCAATGGATGGCGGCCATCTTGGAAGGATGTCCAGTTGCTGCCTTGTTCCACAACGGGCTATTCCAGCAATGCCAGAGGAAGTCAGCCAGACCCGCAGGACAACGCAGGAAGTGCGAGCCTGGTGGGAGGCAGGAGTCTGAGACAGGATTGAGGCCATGAGGGAAGTCAGACCTGATCGGACTTGGTTTTATGAAGAACTAGTGGAAGAACATTACCTTCAGCGCAAAGGAATGTCTCCGCCATTAAAAACCATGTAATCTTTGAGTCTTGAGTCCTCTTCCTCTCTTGTAAGGATGAACTCCTTGGCTGGGATCTAGTACAATAATAACCACCCAACAGTCATCTTTGGGATACTTAGGTTTCAAATCCAACAAATACAGCAGAAACTCAATCTTCTGAGGGCTGAATTAGACGTGGGATTTCCTGATTGGGCATTTCGGCTCCATTATAACAAAAAAGCTGGGATTTAGCTCAGTTGGTAGAGTGCTGTGCTGCAGTCTCTGAGGTCCCGAGTTCAATTCCCAGCACCGCAAAAATGGGAGAAGGACATGGCAATCCACTCCCAAGGCAATCCCGAAACAGTCAGCCATTGAAAACCCTATGAAGGTCGCTATGAGTCGGATATCAACTTGACGGCACCTAACAACAACAACAATAACAAAAAAATAAAGAAAGGAAGTTTCCCTTCTCTACTCCATTCTCTAAATGAGCTCTGCCCAGCAACATGTGCCCTTGGACACTTTGCTTGGAAAGATGCCTGGAAATTGAAGCTTGCAGCTGTTCATGGTGTTTCGAAGCCAGTGACTCTGAGACATGCCACTCTCATAGCTACCTCTGTTTACATTTCTAAATCTGAGCAGCTCTGAACGATGCTCTTCTATGACTCAGGAAGTGGTGCAAGGAAGAACATCAGCCAAAGCAGCAGCGTGTGCTGGGTGTCCCCGCCTGGTCCAGCCACCCATTTACAAGCCAATAAAATGGCAAAATCAAACAGACTAGGAGAAGAAAGGAGAGGCCAGTACTCCTAAGGGTCAACAGGAGGTTTCCTGCAGGAGGCCACCTAGCCAGGCTTTTCCACCAGCTGCCAGATAAGGGCTTCCATCCCTACCACACAGCTGGCTCCTAAGAAAGGCCAGAACAATCTCGCTCTCTGCCAGGGCATCTGGGCTTTCCCAACAAAGCAGAGCAATCGAATCCAATGGACCGTGCCTGGGATCCTCAGCACTCCCCATGTGTCTGCACAGCCCTGCCAAGCTCCTTCTTAGATCAAACCAGCATTGCTGCCCAGCTGCCATGATCTGCATGCAGATGTGCCCTTGAGCTCTGTGACGGATTGTTGAACTTTTGAACTCAGTTTGGCCTGACGTGATGCATCCTTCATTAGTTTCCTGTTTCATAAAGTGATGGAGTCAGGTTGTCAAGAAATCTTGTGGCATTAACTGGCTCCCTCACCCTCACACCCCCAACAGGATCTTTTCTTTATTTCGTAGATCATGTTGTTGTTGTTATTGTTAGGTACTGTTGAGTCGGGTCTGACTCATAGTGACCCTGTGTACAACAGAATGAAACACTCCCCAGTGCTGTGCCATGCACAGCATTATGTCAGTGCTTCTCTGCTATTCATAGGGTTTTCAATGGCTGATTGTCTTGAGAGTGGGCTGCTGGGTCCTTCTCCCAAGCCTATTTTGTTGTTGTTAGTTAGGTGCTGTTGAGTTGGTATCTGAATCATAATGACCCTCATAGGGTTTTCAATGGCTGACTGTTTCAGGATTGCCTTGGGAGTGGATTGCCAGGCCCTTCTCCCATTTTTCAGGTGCTGGGAATTGAATTCAGGACCTCAGAGACTGCAGCGCAGCGCTCTACCAACTGAGCCAAATCCCAGCCTCCCAAGCCTACAGCACCCAGTATTCCCAGATGGTCTCCCATCTAAGGAGTAACCAGGCCCAACCCTGCTTAGCTTTTGAGATCAGATAGGGTGAGACGCCATGGTGGTATGGCTGTAGAAGTCACTGAATGTAACTGCCTTTCTCCCCGTTAACATTTAGTAAGAACTCTCGCCTTTGCTTCTTCCTGTGTATCTCGACACAGACCACCCTTTCTAGTGCAAACCCAGGTCAGCCCTGGGTGGTATTTGGCTCATCCATCCCCTCCTTCATGTTTGGGACGTCCCTCCCTGAAGCACACAGTTGGGACATTACTAAGTTGGGTATTCAAGTGGATTCTGGCTATTTTTCCTAACACTCTCCTTCCGATCCCGTAAGCACCCCTCCCCAGTATGGTGCACTTGTGCAGATACTTTCGTAATTTTTTGACAAAAGGCAGCGGTGACTATTTGTATCAGGCCCAGAGCACCATTAAGGTGAGGAGAGTGTGTGGCCCCTCCTCTTGGAAGAGGGAGTGAGTCACCTTCGCATTCTCTATCAGGCTGCCACAGTCTTCTGCTTGTCAAATCTTTGCCTCCTCTGTGACCCAGTCCAGTCTGACTCCAGCCACATTTTTGACCTTCCTCCTCTCTTGGCTTGGAGATGGCTCCTTTCTACTTCCCCAGTTTCCCTTCATGTTATTTTCAATGTTTACACTGTCTCATCTTCCCTTTGGTCCCCTAAAACAGGATAGTTACCCAGATTCTATTCATTTGCACAGAGGGAAGAGTTCCTGATGAGGGTGGGCTGGCGATTGGTCAAAAACTTCACATCCTGGGTGTCAGTTCAGAGCCTGGGGCTGAGGTCTGCAGGAGGAGGCAGCCCAGGCAGTATGAGAGGGGCAGAGGACGTACCGTCCGTATGTGGGTACGTATGACTTATTCCAAGGGAATTGCTGAGAGGAAAGGAATCAGGCAAGATGGTGGCTCTGACACTTTATTTTATGTGCCAGATTGACTGGGTGAAGGGAAGCCATCAGTCTAAAACATGACTTCCTGCTGGTCTACCAGCCTGTTTCCAGAAAAGCCTAGTACTTTTTTTTTTTTTTTTTTTTTTTTTTTTTTTTTTGTGGTACTGGACCACTGAGCTGCACCCCCAGCCCATTTTGTTTTTTACTTTTTGAGACAGGGTCTTGTTAAGTTACGCAGACTGCGTCTGGTCTTGAACTTGTGATTCTCCTGCCTCTGCCTCCCAAGCTGCTGGGATTATAGGTGTGCACCACCGTGCCTGGCCAAAAGCCTAGTACTTGCCACATTAGACTGAATGCAGAAGGTCCACGCCCACAGGTATGGCTGGGCATCATCCCATCTACTGACGGTGAGACTAGAACAAAATGGCAGAGGATGGGCTGACTTCTCTCTCTGCTTGAATGGGGACGTCCATCTTCACCTGCCCTCCAAGATGGGCACCTGCAACTTTGGGGTCTTTGGACTCAGAGTAGGATTTACATCATCGGCTGCCCTGGGTCTCAGAACCCAGGCTTGGACTGGACTTACAGGACCAGCTGCAGGTGTACGGCAAGACTTCTCAGCCTCCATGATCAGGGGAGTCTTCCCTTGGAATGTCACACACACCCACATGCGGACGGGACGTACTCCGCCCCTCTCATACTGGTTTTGCTTCTCTGAAGAACTAGAACAAACCCAGTATCAAAATTCCAAGGAACAACTTCCATCCACAGTTGGATTTGGGGAACAGGGGATGAAATCGCATCAAAGCGAGAAGAAAAGAGAGTGGGCATCAACAGAGGTCCAGAGAAATGGTAACATTTCCAGGCAGATTGCAAAGCATTAGTAACATCTGCCTGGTAACATTTCCATGCAGATTCGAAAGCATCCGCATTTAAAGAAGTGAGTTATTGCAGGCACACACAAACCCAGAGCAGGTCAGTGGCCTTCCCTGAGGGCTCCCCTCCTAATGCCCCTTCCTCTCCCATTCTTCTGAATTTCTCTTCCGCCCATGCATGCATGTAAACTAGACCTGCACACAAGTGTGTTTACAAATAAGCGTGCAACCCTTAATCTCATTTTGGCTTTTTATCAGCAAGTTCACATGTTCACATACATCTTAACTCTCAGTTCAGGTATCTTTGGAGGCACATCTGTGGGGTTCTGTACATACTCCTAACCGGGTGTGAAGACCTGTGGTTTCTTTACACACCGTCATTTTCATGGACACTCAGGCGGACCGAGGGCTGGGATTTAGCTCAGTTGGTAGAGCACCGCTCTGCAGTCTCTGAGGCCCCGAGTTCAATTCCCAGCACTGCAAAATGGGAGAAGGATATGGCAACCCACTCCCAAGGCAATCCCAAAACAATCAGCCATTGAAAAACCTGTGAGGGTTGCTATGAGTCAGACACGACTCAACGGCACCTAACAACAACAACAACAGGTGGACCGCGCTGCACACACAACAGACCTGTCTCCCTCTCCCAGGATGCGCTGCCTTTCCTAGGCTGTCCATGTGCAAGCAGCACACTTTTAGGTCTTTGTGTCAGCATGCTTTTGCTTTATGAGAAATAACCAGAATATTCTCTAAATTTGGTGCAGCAATTCACATTTCTAGTAGTGATGTAGGAATATTCACCTCTGACATATTTTCTTTAAGTATTGCAATTGCCAAATTTTAAAATTTTGCCAGTTCAATCCTTTTGAAGTGGCATTTCATTGTTTTTCTTTACATTTTTCAGATTTCCACAGAGGCTGAAAGTTTCCCCATATGTTTTTTGCTATTTGAGATTCCCTTTCTGTTTGTATTCTTTTTCCTTTTCCTTTTTCTTTTTTTTTTTCTCTCTCTCTCTCTTTCTTTCTTTCTTTCTTTCTTTCTTTCTTTCTTTCTTTCTTTCTTTTTTTTACTTGGGATTTGAACCCAGGACCTCCTATATACTTTGCAAGTGTTCTACCACTGGGCTGTACCAGCCAGGCCATTTTTAAATTTTTTATCTTGAGACAAGTTGTCCCTAAATTAAGCAGGCTGCGTCTGGCCTTAAACCTGTAATCCTCCTGCCTCTGCTTCCCAGGTTGCTGGCATCACAGAGGTGAATTCATGTGACAGGCGGCTTATATTTTTCTGTTACGGTTGTTTACCTTACTAGTTTGTGTGAGATCATAAAAGGCTCTCATTATTAACCTCTCTTATGCTCTGTGAATTGTCGACACCTTCAGTTTGTTTGCTGTTTATCTTAAAACTTTGTTTTTGAAGTTCATTTCCATATTGTTTTTTTTATGGTCCTGGGGGCTGAACCCAGGGCCTTACTCAAGGCTTCTACCGCTGAGCTCCATCCCCAGCCCTTTTTCCCTTTATTTTGAGACAGATTCTAAGTTGCCCAGGTTGGCCTCAAACTTGCAAACTTGTGATCCTCCTGCCTCAGTTTCCCCAATAGCTGGGATTACAAGCACAAGACACCAATCCAGGCCTCATTTCTACATGAATAGAGCACAAATTACCCTGTTTATCCTTTGTACACTGGATTTTTAAAGACTTTTCTTAAAAAAAAAAATAAACAAGTATACCCTGGCAGTTATAAAAATATTCTCCTAGATATTCTGGAAAATATTTTAAAATATTGTCTTTCAGAGTGAAAATTGGGCCTCTCACGGTGTTATTTTATATGTGGTATTCAAGTTTCTCGGCTGTGTATGGGCGTTTTGATTAATTTATTTTCCTTCCCCCCTTCTTCCATGTTTTAAGGATGCCTTGGAAGGTTCTAGACAGTTTCTCTGCATCATCTTCATCTTCTTAAGGCTGTCTCAACAGTCCTAGTGGCCTACATAACCTCTCTGTCCAGGCTGGGTTCTTGGTGCCCCTTCTTCATGGCTTGTTGTTGTTGTTAGGTGCCGTCAAGTCGGTATCCGACTCATAGCGACCCTCTGTACAACAGAGGAAACACTATTGTCAGTGCTTCTCTGCTGTTCATAGGGTTTTCAATGGTGGATTGATTTTTGGGAGGGGGTTGCCAGGTCCTTCTCCCAAGCCTACAGCATCTGGTGTTCCCAGGCGGTCTCCCATCCAGGTACTAACCAGGCCTGACCCTACTTAGCTTCCGAGATCTGACGGGATCGGATGCCACAGGGCTACGGCTGCAGGCTTCTTCATGGTGGCCGTGCGTAATTCACTGCTGACCAGCTGTCCTCTTATACCCATAGGTATCTCAAGCCAAAGCAGCCCAAGGCTACCTGTCCTGCATCTTCCCTCTCGCCAGGATTTCCCCGAGCCAGTTTTCAAGGGAAGGGTGGAAAAGAAGGAAGCCAGCCAAGCTGCTTCTTTTCTTGTCGTTGTGACTGTGGACCATGGGAAAGTCACACAAATAACTCAGTGCCTCACTTTTCTCATCTGTAAAATGGGAATACCAAGCTGTCCTCACAGCAGGGTTGTGAGGATGATCAGAGCACACGAAGATACGTGTGTGATGTAGGCTCCGGAATGTGTGAGAACAATGCCTGGCACATGCACAGCCCTAAGCAAATGTGTTGTTGTTGTTGCTAGGTGCCGTCCAGTCGAGTCGGACTCAGCGACCCTCATAGGGTTTTCCATGGCTGACTGTTTCGGAATTGCCTTGGGAGTGGGTTGCCTCGTCCTTCTCCCATTTTGCGGTGTTGGGAATAGAACTCGGGACCTCAGAGACTGCAGAGCAGTGCTCTACCAACTGAGCTAAACCCCAGCCCGAGCAATCATCAGTGAGTATCATTCACTATTCCTACCACATGCCAAGTTGGATACCGTGCATCCATCGCCAAGATGGAAAGGGAAGATTTTACCTGCCAGACACACATACTACAGTCATGAAGTTGCCCAGGCTCCCAGGACAGCATCATGTTTTTCTTGCTTCTCTGTTTCAGGAAAAGCAGGGCTACACACTGCCTGGGATTCACTTTTTCCATATTTGAGCCGGCCAAGATGACAGAGCATGCCCAAGCATGGCCTGTGTTGACCACATCTTGGAGTTCCGACCTGTTTTTCAAAGCTGCCCTTGCAGTGTGGCACTGCTCCCCAGTGACCAAGCGGCTTGAGGCGGCCGCATGGCGAGGCCCAAGGTGCTCTGGGAGACGTGTGTGTATATTTCCCCATCTGGTCCCATCAGGGTTATCAGTGTGATTAACAGTCGTTTTTATTGTTAGGTGCCGTCGAGTCGTATCTGACTCATAGCCACCCTCATAGGGTTTTCAATGGCTGTTTCAGGATTGCCTCGGGAGTGGGTTGCCATGTCCTTCTCCTGTTTTTGAGGTGCTGGGAATCGAACTCGGGACCTCAGAGACTGGAGAGCAGTGCTCTACCAACTGAGCTAAATCCCAGCGCATGATTAACAGTAAAGTCTTTAATTATGGATATTTAGTGAGAGACATTTACACTTATCACCCAAACTTGGCCCAGGGATGTAGGAAACCTTCACAGAGTGCCTACTGAATACTTTAGGTATGTGTTCTATTTAACCTTTATGGTCCTCCTTCAAGGCTCAGTATTACATTGAAGAACAGTGTCATTTAAAACTTGAGGACTAAAATTACCATAGTGCTCTAGGACCGCCATTCCAAAGCAGCACAGATGGGTGACGCCAGGGACAGGAGCTTCCCGCCTCACCACACTGCACCCAGACGCCCAAGCTCCTGGCATGGGTGGAGCGAGCTCCTTCCGGAGGCTGTGAGCAGAATCTGCCCCAGCTCCTCTCGGGCTCTGTGGCCTCCCACACCACGTGGCTTGCAGGTGGCTGTCACATCCCTGGTCTCCAGTCCTCCCTCTGTGCCTGTCCATTTTTCTGTCCATTCTCTCCTCTGAGAAGACACAGACCCACCAGGCTAACCCCAGACCATCGGCTAAGCAAGATCTTTTCGCCTTCCTCTGGCCTGAAACATCAGCAAGGAAACGGCTTGACCCTTTTGGCCTGGATCTTCAACCACCAACAAGGAAGGACCCCGTTCTCGCCCGGACCACCGATGAGGAAACAGCTTTCCTGCTCTCTCGCCCGGACCTTTGGTGAGGAAAGAACGCTCTCCTGCTGTGACCATCAACAAGGAAAGAACCCGCTCTCCATCTGATCACCAATGAAGCAACAGCCGTTTCCTCGTGACCACCGAGACCACCAACACAGTGTTTGCCCCTGGAAGGCAAAAGCGCCTGAGGCTTTTCGTTTCTCCCATCTCCGCCGGCATCCCAAGGGCCGCAGGAGTCCGAGCCCCTCACCCGAGGGTCCTGAGTGAATTGTGTTTAGTATCTGTGTGTGCAGCGCTGCCCATCCAAACCTCCAGGCCGGACCGGGAGGCGCGCGCCCCACATAGAGTTGGCCTCATCCAAACTTCATCCCATGCTAAGGCCCTGTTTCCAAATAAGGTCACATGGTGGGGTCCTGGGGTGAGAACTGCCCCATCTCTGGGGGACAAAGTTCCACTCATCACAACTGCTGTTAGCAGGGGTGAGGCTGTGACTTAAGTTTACAGTCCCTGCGCACCTGAGCCTCGGTATCCATCCTTCCTCTTAGTGTGACCGGGAGATGCAGGCAGCACAGGTAGGCAGGTCCAGAGCGTGCGTCTGGGAATCTGGCAGCAAAGCTTTAGTCCTTGTATTCAGCATGTAAAAGAATTTATACCCAATACAGAAGTTACAGGAGGGAGTATAGGTGTATTAGAGATAGGACATCTTTAAGAAATAAGCCAGGCGCTGTGGCGCACGCCTGTAATCCCAGCGGCTCTGGAGGCAGAAGCACGAGGATCGCAAGTTCAAGATCAGAGGCAGTCTGTGTAATTTAGCAAGACCCTGTCTCAAAAAGTACAAAAAAAAAAAAGGGCTGGGGGTGTAGCTCAGTGGTCCAGCACTTAACAAAGCATGCAAGCGCGAGGCCCTGGGTTCGACCCCCAGTACCGCAGAAAGAAAGAAAGAAAGAAAAAAGAAAGAAAGAAAGAAAGAAAGAATTACAGGGAAACTGAGGCACCTGGAGAACCTTAGGTAAACCTGGAAAGGAAATTGGACAAAGCTGCCTTACCTGGGTGGCTTGGCATAAGAAGGTTTCTGCTCCCCAGGGGAGCACTTCTAGTTCCTTCTAGTTTTATTCCAACGAGGGCACTGGCAGTGCTGCGTCAGCCCTGGGCACCTAGCTCAGGGCACCTACTGTGACGTGGGCTTAGGCTGTGGGACCCGCTTGAACATGTCTTTCCAATGTCCTCGGAGATGCACGGGGCTTCTTCATCATGGCGGACTGGCAGGAGCCGCGTTCAGCCCCCTTTCCTCCAAGCCGCCTGCTAATGCCTCAGCCAGCTCCCTAACTCTCCGACACTCTGTGGCCTGCCTAGCGCCCCTCTCCCTCCTGCCTCTCAGGACCCCTTCTCTTTGCCTGTCTGCTCCCTACCTTGACAGCCCTTCCTGATTCCCTCTGGGTCCTCATGCTCCAGTACTTCCGGTCTTGGGAAACAAACCCAATGTCACTTCTCTGCTGCTCTCCAGTTGCTCCTGTGCTTCTTCGCTGGGTAACCTGAGCTCAGTCCCCTCTCCCTTCCCACGCCCTCGCTTTCCATGCACCCTTCACCACTTCAGCTGCTTCTACCCCAGTCCTTCCACCAACACTGTCTCCCATGTGCTGTCAGTGACGACCTCACTCACAACACTGAGTTTCAGGAACACTTGACATCATCCTCTATGGGACACGTTTTACGGACCGAAGCTCTTGGGCCCCATGAATTAGGACACGGAAGTCCGTGTAAGGACACTGCAGGAAGGGCAGAGGAGATCATCTGTGAACCAGGAAGAGTCTTCACTAGGAGCAGAGTCAGCCAGAGCTTTGATCTTGGATTCCTGGCCTTCACACCCTTCAGAAATACATTTGCAGTTGAAGCTACCTAGTCTATGTTACTTCCTTCCTTGCGCCCCAAATTGACTTCAATAACTCCCTAGCGTGTTCTGTTTGTTCCACTGCTTTCTCCTGGAAATATTGCCTTTCTTTTGTTGTTGTTGTTGTTAGGTGCCGTTGAGTCAGTATCTGACTCATAGTGACCCTCATAGGATTTTCAATGGCGACTGTATCGGGATTGCCTTGGGAGTGGATTGCCAGGTCCTTCTCCCATTTTTGTGGTGCTGGGAATTGAACTTGGGACCTCAGAGACTGCAGTGCAGCAATCTACCAACTGAACTAAATCCCAGCCTGCCTTTCTTTTACTTTCCTTTAAATGTTGAAGTCCTCATAGACATCTCATTGTCACACGAAATTGGGTCCCTAAACTATTTTCATCAGTGCTAATGGCTTCACTGCCTGCAGCCGTAGCCCTGTGGCATCCAATCCCATCAGATCTTGGAAGCTAAGCAGGGTCGGGCCTGGCTAGTCGGATACCGACTCGACAGCACGTAACAACAACAACAATGGCTTCACTGACTTGCCACGTTCCGGTGACTTGCCAGCTGTGTGCCTGGAACCCGAGTCTTCTGAAGTCTGGCCTCAGTAGCTAACTGCTTTCTCAGCACCTCCAGCAACCTGCCTCGCTGGTGTCCCCAAGACAGCAAATCCACAACCACTCGCAGTGCTTTACTCTCCAGGATCCCATCCTCCCTTCCGCAACGGACGTGTGGGTAACTGCACTGTCCTTTAAAACAACTTTCAGAGCAAATCTACAAAAGTCAACTTTGTCTGCGGTCTCTTCTCCTCCCTATTGTCAGGGGCCCCCATGGGACAAATCCGTGATTCTGTCACTGATGGCAGGGCCAGTGGAGTGAGCGCCACAGACTCCAGGTAAAGATTATGGAAAAATGACTTCTCTAGTTCAAGTTTCTCTCGAACTCACTTGTAATCATAAAACCCTGATAAGCCAGGTGTTGGGGCCCACACTATAATCCCAGCGACTCCGGACACTGAGGCAGGATGATCGAGAGTTTGAGGCTAGAGGCAGCCTGTGTAACTTAGTGAAACTCTGTCTCAAAATAAAAAAATAAAAGAAATGGGCTAGGGGTGCAGCTCAGTAGTAGAGCACTTGCAGAGTATGTGCAAGGCCCTAGGTTCAACCCTCAGGTACTGCAATCAATCAATCGATCAATCAATGAATAAGTAACCCAGATAATTCCTTCATCTTTCAACACTAGAATCCAGAAATGTTCAATCAACTTCACCAAAAAACACATTTGGGAAGATCTTCATTGGCTTAAAATAAAAATTAAAAGGAAATGTATACATTCTTCAGTGAGAACAAATCTCTCTATATTGCTGCTTTCCCATCCGTGATGTAGAATCATTTCATATTTTTCTCACCTCCTCCTATGACTGTGATTTTGAAAAGCACATGGTTCATGTACGATTTCCACCTCCTAGAATTTAGGAGTGGTTTTAAGTCTTCAATATATGAGTTCTTATTTTCATTTAAAAGAAGTACTTCGCTGGACACAGGATCGACGTCTTTCTTACTTTATAAGTCCTAGAGGCAGATCTAAACTGCGATCCCTTTTAACTGAAAGAGTTCAGAAGGAGCCAGTGGGCAGTGGGTGGGGAGGTAGGGATGAGGCTCCAGCATGCGCTGTGAGGGGTGGGTAGAGGCCTCATTAGAAGGCACAGGGTCTGCAGCCAGGGGCTTTGCAGCAGGAACTAAGGGAGACAGAAAACCCTGGAAACACAGAACCACATTGTAAAAGCGTGGACGCGCTGCCTGTGATCTTCCACGGAGCTGACATCCACAGCAAAGAGCAGCGACCTCACCCCACTCTTTTCCTGTCCTTAACTAGGAACAGGCCCAGCCACCTGGGGGCCTGGGGCAGGAGGGGTTGGGGGAGGGGCGGGGGCCCAGGCACCTCCAGGACCGGCTGGAGGCACTGCCAGGCCGTGTTCCCAGCTGAGGGATTCAGGCACACAAGCCAGGGCCTAGTGGATGTTTCGTCTTGTGTTTTGGGAAATGAACTCCTTTTTTTCTTTTTGATTGTAGATTTCGTCCTGCTGATGGACGGTAGGCATTTTCCTTTTTGTCAGAAAGCAAGGATTTAAAAGTAATGTTTCACCCAATTTGCTTTGCTTGATTTAAGTCACCATCACAAGCCTGGTGGGTTTTTATATTTCCCTTTCCTGTCTGCTTGAAATCCAGGTTGAGAAGGTGCTGCATCAGGAATGTGGACCTTTTTGCAAAAGTAATACTAGGGAAGTCTTGGCTGGGAAATCCTTCGATTCTCATTGCTGGTTTATGTCCTACCAGGTGAGTCAATCACTAAACAAGCCCCTAAGTTAGATATCATTATCTTGATGTCATAGGTAGGATAATCTTCACGTCCTAGGTCGAATAAGGTGATTTTCTGGTGCTCCCTGCCTGCCACTCAGGTCTACAGAAGCTGGGAAAATTTTGGAAGACCGTTGTCCCTCCACTAAGGCACGACGGACCAGGGGAAGCATGAAGTGCCTGTCAGTCAAGGTTGCCCTAGCTCATAGGGATGGCAGCTCCTGCGTTTGACCTCTGGTCCCTAGCTCCATCCCATCCACTAGTCTGGTCGCGTTGCTGTCTGGGTAGTTAACGTTGACAGGGAGCTGGCCCTGAACCTCACAGTGATCTAGAAAGTCCAGGAAAACATGTTTGACTGTTTGACAGCTATGGTCACACTTTTTTTTTTTTTCTTTTGCGGTACTGGGGGTTGAACCCAGGGCCTCGCGCTTGCATGCTCTACAAGTGCTGGACCACTGAGCTGCATCTCAGCCCATTTTTTATTTTTGAGACAGGGTCTCGCCAAATTACGCAGACTGCCTCTGGTCTCGAACTTGCGATCCTCCTGCCTCTGCCTCCCAAGCCGCTGGGATTACAGGCGTGCGCCACCACACTGAGCGCTTGTTCGCGCAGCTTTCACCTGACCCAGGACCCAGCGTGGAGCGCTCCTCGGGGTGAGCTGTGTCTGGCACAGCTGCACGGCTGGAGCCCATGATGAAGGGAGAAGCTCGGAGAAAGAGGCGCCATTCAGGTTCTGTGTGCAGCCTGCGCACCTCATGCTTATGCAGAATCTGCCTCTTTCTGCTGCCAGGGCTCAGTCCTCCACCTCTTTCTTTCTACTCCCTTCCCTCTCCCTCCCTTCAGCCAGGCCCCCCCCCCCCCCCCCCCCCCCCCCCCCCCCCCCCCCCCCCCCCCCCCCCCCCCCCCCCCCCCCCCCCCCCCCCCCCCCCCCCCCCCCCCCCCCCCCCCCCCCCCCCCCCCCCCCCCCCGCCCCGGGTTCACTGTGATCCCTGAGACTCCTACCCCACCCTCTTCTGCCTTCAGGATCCTGGGGTGCAGAAAGAGGCCGACTATTCCTTTGCAAGGTGCAAAGAGAGGGGAATTTGCTTGGTCATGTCTTTCGCAGATCAGAATGTTTTATAATTGTAATTTTAATTTTTGCAGCTGTGGGGCAGATATAAAGTGCATGACAGGGTCAGAGCCCTAAATCAAAGGAAGCAGGGCCAAGCTGATGTTAAAGGCAGCAAGCAAGCCGCATGGGAGGGGCATGTGGTCAAGGTCAGCAGCATAGAAAATGCAGGAGGGCCGTGGGGATGGCCGCACAGAAAGGTCCTCGGATGGCCTGGTGGCACAAGGCGCGGCACTCTGCAGCTAAAATCCTTTACATTTTCCTCCTGGAAAAGCCAGAGAGAAACAATGTATCTTCAGGGTCAAAGAAGTCATAAGCCCCAAGCCAGGGGGCATTGCATCTGTGTGTTCAGGAAACAGAAGATGGGGGAGAGCAAGCAGGAACTCTCTCCTGGCAGAAATGTGTGCTATTATTTTGGAACATAACGCCCTTTCTCTGGTTATCTTCAGGAAGATCGGGGCTACTCCAAGTTCCTAGAATGTCACCTCACCATTTTCTTTGCCTCCTCTCACTTATTCTCTGCCTCCCCCGACCCGACCTTCTTTCTCTTCCTCCTTTTTCTTTTACTTTTTTTTTTTTTTGCAGTCCTGGGGGTTGAACCCAGGGCCTCGCACCCGTATGCTCTGCAAGTGCTGGACCACTGAGCTGCACCTCAGCCCTTTTTTTTTTTTTTTACTTTTTGAGACAGGGTCTCGCTAAGTTACACAGACTGCCTCTGGTCTCGAACTTGCCATCCTCCTGCCTCTGCCTCCCGAGCTGCTGGAATGACAGGCATGCGCCACCGTGCCCAGCTTTCTTTTGCTATTTTCAATCCAACAACCTGAGAAACTCTTCATTCTGATTTTAGGAGAAAGCTTTCCGTGGGGTTAGAGTCAAAATGTGGAGCTGTTTGCTTAGCTTGCATCCGGCAGGAGGCAAGCTGAGGCCCTGGTGTCCTGTCCCTGGGCACAGGCCCTCACCTGCCCTGCTGATGCCAGGTGTGGGGGCATGAAGGGCTGGTATGACCGTGAAGGCTTGTGTTTATCAAACCAGCTCGTTAAGTAGGACTGAGTTCATTCCGCACATTATGAGTTCCCTAGATGTTTTCTTAGACGCAAAATTGCAGTTGAGAGGCCTCAGTAAAATTGTATATTCTGTCTCATCTTTTGAAGTGGAGAATGTAGTCTGTGCTGGTGTTTGTCCTAATTAGTATCCATTTGCAGCGCATGTCTCCTGCTAACTAGCTATGCGCCCTTGAGCCTGAAGGCCCGCCTCTCCACGCCTGGCTTTCTCCTCTAAGAATGTCAGAGTTAGCGAGGCTTCTGAAGTTCCTGCCAATTTCACGTCTGTGATTCTTTTATGAAAATAATCACGGTTCTGTGTTTCTCTCAAGTTCTTTGCAAAAATTATTTGGGTTTGCAAATCTCCCCACAAATACCACTTCCTATAAATGTTGGCAAGATCCAGCTGGCGTAGAGCCAGCCCCAGGCAAACCTGGGAAGCGGTCAGAGTTGGCCTCTGTTTGGCTCCCCTGTCCTTTCTCCCAGTACTCTCTATGTGGCCGTGGCCTCTTGGCAGCCCCTTGGCTTCTGGTGTCAGGCAGCCTCTGCCCTCCTGGCCACCTTCCCAAGGCCCTGCCTCAGCAGCCCATTCTCCCATTCTTTTCAAAGTTCACACAAACCAGGACTCTGCTTCTCTTGGGATTGCACCAAAATCTGAGGAGCCAGGGGACATCGGAGCAGGAGATGTGAGATATTACTTAGCACACCCTTTATTTCACCCTGGGGGAAACGGAAGCACAGGAGGAGGGGCTTGACCTCAGCCCTGGCAGAGCCAAGAGCAGAACTGAGCTTCCGGACACTCTGCCCTCTCTGTAGTACGTGCATGCCGTGATGCGCAGACAGAGTGTACATTCTGGTACATCAGTATTTATGGACCTTTAATGTTGTTGTTGTTGTTGTTAGGTGCCGTCGAGTCGGTATCCGACCCATAGCGACCCTCTGTACAACAGGGGAAACACTATTGTCAGTGCTTCTCTGCTATTCATAGGGTTTTCAATGGCAGATTGATTTTTGAGAGAGGGTTGCCAGGTCCTTCTCCCAAGCCTACAGCTTTTGGTGTTCCTAGGTGGTCTCCCATCCAGGTACTAACCAGGCCCGACCCTGCTTAGCTTCCGAGATCTGACGGGATCGGATGCCACAGGGCTACAGCTGCAGGCATGGACCTTTAATACTCGCCATAAATGAAAAGTGTTCATGAATATGGATAATCATTCACTCACTTCCTTTCAAGCAGGAGATTCTGAATGGAGCAAGGCCTCCTTCATTCTGAAGCCAACCCAAAGAGAGTGCGTCTAGGATGTGCTTGTAGGAGTGGGCTCCGCCACTTGGATCACCAAGCAAAGTGGCGAGGACAGTGTGCTGGGGTGGAGGTGGAGAAGAGACGTTTCCCCACGCCACCGAGATGGAGGCACATACCCGATGGAATGTGAAGGTCAGCCCTGAGGGCAAAGGTCAAAGGCTTCTAAATCTTTCCTTTGCTTTTTGGGCAGATCAGTCAAATTCCATCATCCTTTTCTACTTGTGCGGGCTGGGATTTAGCTCACTTGGTAGGGCGCTGAGCTGCAGTCTCCGAGGTCCCGAGTTCAATTCCCAGCACCACAAAAATGGGAGAAGGGCCTGGCAATCCACTCCCAAGGCAATCCCGACACAGTCAGCCATTGAAAACCCTGTGAGGGTCGCTATGAGTCAGATACCGAGTCGACGGCACCTAACAACAACAACATTTCCACTTGTGCAGCTACCCTGTGGTTATTTTATCAATGTTATTGTTTTCTGTGTGGATCCACGGAAATTGGATTTTAACTTTCCACACACCTATTACCAGATTTTTAAAGACTATTGGCCAACTTGTCACAGATGATCTCTTTTGAAGAGATACGGGTGGATTGGCCGTTTTCCCTACCCAGAGTATTGGCTTAAATGGACGGATTTGCAGTTTTCCTTCTGTTCTGGCTTGAACATCTGTATCAGGGCCAGCTTATCCATCTGTAAGTTTTGCTTGGCGTGATCGCAGCTGGAATATCCATGGAAAATCCCGCAAAACATCCGTCAAGCAGAAGTTACAGGCTTGCCAGTCCCTGCCAGCTTGAACCAACTGGTGTTTCCAAACCTGGTGGGATGGTGTGAAGATCTTAAAGATAGGAAGTTGTACATCTCTGGGTCACAAGAGGCTTCCAACAGCAGGAGTTATACACTTTGGAAGAATCTTTTTTCTTTTTTTTTTCAGTACTGGGGGTTGGACCCAGGGCCTTGTACTTGCATGCTCTGCAAGTGCTGGACCACTGAGCTGCACCCCCAGCCCATTTTTTTTTACTTTTTGAGACAGGGTCTCGCTAAGTTACACAGCCTGCCTCGGGTCTCAAACTTGAGATCTTCCTGCCTCTGCCTCCCTGGTCGCTGGGATGACAGGTGTGCGCCACTGCGCCCGGCTTACTTTGGAAGAATCTTAAGAGGGCATAGATTCTGGCTTCTCCACCTTCACAGCTGCTCCTGTTAAGCTGTCCCTAAGCCCCGAGCACTGTGGTAGACGCGTTGTTGGACACACTGAGTGCATGGTCTGTGCTTCCCATCATACTCGGCAAGGGGTCATTGTCCCCTCTAGAGATGCGCAGTCAGGCAACCAGGACGTGGGGAAGTCACGAGACTTCCCTACCTCGAGGCCAAACAGTGTGAGTTGATAGTTTGCAGTTGAACTCAAATGTCTCGAGGGGTTCCTTCAAAATCTATTGTTGTTGTTGTTGTTGTTGTTTTGTTTTGTTTTAATGCCAACTCTGGGTACAGAGGTTAGAGGTCAGACTGTTCCAAACCTCACTAGTCCATTCCGGAATGTTCTGCCTGGGGACCCTAAGGATGTTGCTGGAGAGAAGGGAGTGACAAGACTCATCTCGGAGTGAGTGGCAATATGGTGACAGAGGCTGGGCGGTTCCTAAGGTTGAGGCTAAGTCTTCAGGTCACAGTTTTTATTTCTGTGGTAGGGAATGCTTGTTATAGCAGCATGAGGGAAACCAGCCAATCGCCAGTGGATAAAGCAGTGCATAGAGCTTTACTCAGCTGCTGCAGCACAGACCAGTATTTAGAAATTGCAAAAGAGGGCTAGATATGAGTTGTTTCTTACTGTGTGAACTGCACCCACTTAGGAACTGGAGACTGTCATCTTAAGTGAATGAACAAAGGCTCCAAAAGAGAAATACCCTGTGTTCTCACTCATGTGGGAGCTGAATCCTACTTAAAGGAAGGAAAAAGAAAAACTATACATAAGCAGATATAGAAAAATGAACAATTTAACTTAGCTAAGAAGGGAAAGGGGCTGGGATTTAGCTCAGTTGTAGAGCACTGCACTGCAGTCTCTGAGGTCCTGAGTTCAATTCCCAGCCCCGCAAAAATGGGAGAAGGACCTGGCAACCCACTCCCAAGGCAATCCAGAAATAGCCATTGAAAACCCTATGAGGGTTGCTATGAGTCAGATACTGACTCGACGGCACCTAACAACAACAACAACAACAAGGGAAAATATAAGCAGAGTAGAAAGACGGAGGGAAGTGACCAGCAAACGGAAGTGAAGGTTGTGCAATGTGGGAAAGTGAGGAGAAATAATGCAAAGGGATAAGGGGGAGAGGATAGTTCAATGTAAATGATGCAACTTCATGAGTACAGAGAAAAATAGGGGGATAGAACCCATGCACATGTGAGTTTTACTACCTGTTAATCAAAAGCTTCCATATGCTTTGTAAGTTGGTGAAAGTGTAACTAAAAGTGATGTAATAGTTGCATGATGGAAAAGCCAATGCTGTATTCCTCTGTACCCCACCAACATTTATCAATAAAAAGGGGAAAAAGAGAAGAAATTTCCGGTAAGCCGGGCACTGTGGTGCAAGCCTGTAATCCCAGTGACTCAGGAGGCTGAGGCAGAAGGATGGTAAGTTTGAAGCCTGAGGCAGCCTGCACAACTCAGTGAGACCCTGTCTCAAAAGAAAGAAAGAGAGAAAGAAAGGTAGAGAGAAAGAAGGAAAGAAAGAAAGAAAGAAAGAAAGAAAGACAGACAGACAGAAAGAAGAAAGATGTGCTGCTCAGTGGGGGCATGCTTACCAATCATGTGGGAAGCGCTGGCTTCCACCCTCAGTACTGCAAAAAGAAAAGACAAGAAAATAATAATAATAATAATAATAATAATAATAATAATAATATAATAATAGAAGAAATGTATAAGAAGGTAAATGAAGTGCAGCATACATTTATAAAGTATTTCCAATTGTCTACTGGAGACTTCTGAGGCATCTACTCAGGCCCAAGCATGGTGACAGATACTAGGGATGGCAACATGGTTAAGACAGTTTTTGCCCTGGAGGCATCCGGCCTGGTAAGGATGGGCGAGCTGGGCGTGCGCTACAATATGATCTTCTTGCTTCCCATTCGGGTCTCTGCGCAGCCAGCAAAGGGCACCGCAGAGGAGCTCGTGATCCCAAAAAGCATGCACAGAGAGGTTTGCAGGGTCTTTGTCCTTGAGCAGACGGGGTTGGTGGAAAAGACAGAGCTCTTTTCAGGCGGAGGGAATGGTGTTGGCACAGCCATAGGAAGGGCAGTTTGGATGCCAGGAGAAGCATATGCCAGGCATGATGGGAACTCAAGGCTGCAAGACAGCAAGCTGCGCCCCCCCCCCCCCCCCCGAGCTTCTGAGCACTCGGCTGGATTCCACAGGTCAGATTCCCAGGCCTTGAAGCAATTCGCAGAGCAAGCTCCCATCTCAGGGGTGGAGGGACAGGCAGCCCTCTCTGTGGTGGTGGTGGTGGTTGTTAGGTGTCCTCGAGTCGGTATCCGACTCAGCGACCCTCATAGGGTTTTCAATGGCTGACTGTTTCAGGATTGCCTTGGGAGTGGATTGCCAGGTCCTTCTCCCATTTTTGTGATGCTGGGAATTGAACTCGGGACCTCAGAGACTGCAGCGCGGCATTCTACCAACTGAGCTAAATCCCAGCCCCCCTCTCTGTGGTTGTTGTTGTTGTTGTTAGGTGCCGTCGAGTTGGTATCCGGCTCACAGCGACCCTCATAGGGTTTTCAATGGCTGACTGTTTTTTCGGGATGGCCTTGGGAGTGGGTTGCCACCTCCTTCTCCCATTTTTGCGGTGCTGGGAATTGAACTCGGGACCTCAGAGACCGCAGTGTGGCGCTCTGCCAACTGAGCTAAATCCCAGCCCCCCTCTCTGTGGTTGTTGTTGTTGTTGTTGTTGTTAGGTGCCGTGAAGTTGGTATCTGACTCATAGCGACCCTCATAGGGTTTTCAATGGCTGACTGTTTTTTTGGGATTGCCTTGGGAGTGGGTTGCCACCTCCTTCTCCCATTTTTGTGGTGCTGGGAATTGAACTCAGGACCTCAGAGACTGCAGCGCAGCGCTCTACCAACTTAGCTAAATCCCAGCCCAGGGAGACAGTAGCCTCTGGGAAAAGTTCAGGCGTGGGAGGAAAATTGTGAGTTCAATTTTCAGATAGCGATGTCTTACTCGTGATGGTTGCAGTGAAACTAAGGTAGTTTTTGTGTATCAACCAGAGATGTTTCCTATGTGCAAAGTATTTATAACCTATTCTATTGCCTGAGAGTCAATTTTTTTCTACCAGATTTTATCCTGTCTGTGAATTCTATTCCAGAAGTCTCTGAGCAAGGACTCTGGGCTCTAGCCAGCTGTCTCAAATTTGAAGTGATTGGAAGGTACGTGCCTGATCTGGACGGACAGCTGTATCTTTTCTTGGTTTTATCTGCTTCTGTTTTCAAACTTCTTCCTCACAACTGGTTTTTATAAGTCTTTTGCACCTGGCTATTGTTCGGGGTAATGATTTTAGCAGAACATTTGATGCTGTCTCAGAACGACCTGAAACATATTTAGCAAATCCATAACAGTAAGCCCGCAGCAGTAGCCCTGTGGCATCCGATCCCATCAGATCATGGAAGCTAAGCAGGGTTGGCCCTGGTTAGTACTTGGATGGGAGACCACCTGGGAACACCAGGTGCTGTAGGCTTAGGAGAAGGACCTGGCAACAAACTCCCACAATAAAAAAAAAAAAAATCAATCGTCATTGAAAACCCCATGAACAGCAGAGAAGCACTGACAATAGTGTTTCCCCTGTTGTACTCAGGGTCACTATGAGTCTAATACCAATTCGATGGCACCTAACAACAACATAACAACAGAGGATCTTGGTAAGTTTCACTTACGTGGAGACTGGGCTGGAATTCAGACAATGTAGGCTCTTTAGTCCCCAGGGTGTGAACTGGGAATGATTTGGGATGTGGTGACAGGGATAGACAATGTCAATTGCTGAGGCAGGTTCCTAGTGGCCGGTGATTCTCCCAGCTCCGTGCACCTCTCCGGAAGTGCACCACTCTAGCCCAGTTCAGCTTGCTCGTGCATGAATCCAGCAGACAGCACAGACTCAGTCTGCAGACACCAGGAGCAGTGAGTCGCAGGGGAAAGGGATTTGGACTTTGAGATCATTTGGTTTGATCTGGGCATGTTTTAGCTACTTGCTAATTTCCTACAACTCCTTCTTTGGGTGTCATCCAAATGTTGATGGACAGCAGGCCTTTGCTCAAACTCCAGCTCTGCCTCTCACAAGTTGAACGAAATAATTCACCTTTCTATCTTCAGTTTTATATAAAATGAGAGCAGACTATTTACTTTACAGGATTATAGGGAGACTTAGACGTATCTTGTGAAATTCTTGGCCCAGGATATCCGATCAATAGATTGCAGGTGTCTCTGTGCCTTTTAGACATTTCTGGTGAGATGGATCATTATCCTGTAAACGCAACATGTCAAAAATCAAATTCACTTACTTTTCCCAAATAGAGTCTTACTCCAATTTTCCTTTCCCTAATTCTGTTTCTTTCTCACAATTTTCCACCTTTCTTCCTGAGGAAACTTGATTTTTTCTGCTCTTTCTTTCATCACTTTCCATTTGTTGTTGTTGTTAGGTGCCGTCCAGTATCTGACTCATAGCGACCCTGTGTACAACAGGCGAGACACTATTGTCAGTGCTTCTCTGCTGTTCATAGGGTTTTCAATGGCAGATTGATTTTTGGGAAGGGGTTGCCAGGTCCTTCTCCCAAGCCTACAACACCTGGTGTTCCAGGCGGTCTCCCATCCAAGGACTAACCAGGCCTGACCCTGCTTAGCTTCCCAGATCTGATGAGATCAGAAGTCATAGTGCTACAGCTGCAGGCGCTTTCCATTTAGTAAGCTGTAGACTCCTCTGTGGTCAAATCCCCCTGATGGACCTGCACTGTGTATCTCCCTATGCTAACTCACGTGGATGCTGTGACTGGAGTCGTGGATCTAGAGCGTCACCCTCATCTCGTGAATAATGATTCTCCATCATTTCCCTGAGGACCGTCATAGCCTCACCTGGCCTTTAGCGCTATTTTCAGGAAGGCAGGAACTCACATCTGCCAGCAGCGAGGCGGTGGGCAGGTGCCATGGCACTGGACCTTACAGAAACGGATACTGTGAAGGATGGGCTAGCGGAGCTCCCAAAGCCAGCCCTTGGCTGAGAAGCCAAATGAAGGCAGGGTGGATCTAGACGGCCATGAGCGTAGGAGCTCAGAAGCGGGAGCAGAAGAGAGAGCTGGGGACTGGGGGAGGAGGTCAGCCCTGGAATTGGGCAGGGAGCTTGTGCGCCTTTCTTTTCCTCCTGTACAGCCTTCACTCACTGGATTTGCCTTGGGGAACCACCACTCATTCGAAGACAGTGGCTCCCATGGGCCCCTCGAACTAACCCTGACCCATCAGGGCAGAAGGTCCCTCTTGGGCAACCATGTTTATTCAGGAATGAGACTATCATTCAAGACTTTCAAACCTAATGAATTCCAAGGCTTGCTTGGGAGCTGGTGCAAAGATGGTGCAAAGATGTGTTTTCTGTTTCTTGTTGTTGTTAGGTGCCGTCGAGTCGGTATCCGACTCACAGCGGCCTTCATAGGGTTTTCAATGGCTGACTGTTTCGGGATTGCCTTGGGAGTGGATTGTCAGGTCCTTCTCCCATTTTTGTGGTGCTGGGAATTGAACTTGGGACCTCAGAGACTGCAGTGCAGCGCTCTACCAACTGAGCTAAATCCCAGCTTTTTGTTTCTAGTCTCCTGAAATTTCAGAGCATTTAGAAAAGCCCAACTTGCCTTTGCATAGAAACTGGGAGGAAACTGGGAAGAAAGCCCATCATGAAGGAAGGCAGCCCTGAGAGATGAGATAGAAGGGACCAAAATGTTTTGTTTAGTCTCTGGGCTGATCAACATCTCAAGATCCATCCGCTGCTTCGCCCAAGCCCATGATCTGGGCCATCTGTTCTCACCATAGGGGAGACGGCAGACTTTCTCTCTAACCTCTGCAGGCTCAGTGAGTTAGTGTGTCAAATCAACTGATAGCAGACAGATGAACAGGAAGAATATTTAGTTACCTGTATATCCACAGTTGTTATTGTTGTTAGGTGCCGTCGAGTCCGTACCCGACTCATATCGACCTTCATAGGGTTTTCAATGGCTGACTATTTCGGGATTGCCTAGGGAGTGGGTTGCCACGTCCTTCTCCTGTTTTTGCGGTGTTGGGAATTGAACTCAGGACCTCAGAGACTGCAGAGAGGTGCTTTACCAACTGAGCTAAATCCCAGCCCCTATATCCACAGAAGTCCCCTAAAATATGATCCTCAAAGAAAAGGCAGAAGATCCTTAGCTGCAGAGAGGAGTAAGGGACTGGGGCTTCCAGGGGAAGGTAGTGACCAGCCATGAGAGGGTGAGGTAGGAATTGCACGGTGAGCAAATGTTGTCTAGTTGTGCAGGAAAGTGGCAACTTTATCGCCCATTCTTCGGAGGGTGTCTCTAAGACAAAAACCTGAGCGACTTTGAGAAAGAACTTTGGATTAGACTTTTAAAGCCACTCAGAGGTAGGAAGGCAAACCAAAGACTCACCATCAGACATCACCTGAAGCACCCGGGTGAGTGCTTCTCTTATTGAGGTTCCCCAAATATTGTGAGGTTCCTGGGCTTGAGAGGAAGTGAAATTTCTTATGACCTGTAATTAGACCATGTGAACCAAGCGTTCAAGTTCCTGGCCAGTTTTTCCAAAAGAGTTTCATTGGCTCCATAAAGTCAACCTTACATCCCTGACGGTGTTAGATTACCTATGAAAATAGGACGGTCCATTCAAAGCCCTGGTAATAGAACCAGTATTTCTGATTTCATCCTGTTATAAGAACAGATGATAAGTGAACTTTTGCAAATAACTATACTGCCCTAAAGAAGAAGACTCACTGGTTATTTCTAAATTCTCGAGGGATCAGGTAAGGAGAAAGAGTAAAGATTCCAATTATGTTTACTGGAGTATCTCACCCATTTGCTGCATGTTATAGATACATTAAAAAAGATTTCCTTAAATCTGAAAAATATAACATGAAAAGAACCAGTCATATTTCAAACCTAAATGTTATAGGGGCTGAGGGTCTAGCTCAGTGGTGGAGTATTTGCCTAGCCATGAGTGAGGCCTTGGGTTTGATTTTCATCATGGCAAAAAATAAAATAAAATAAAATTTAAAAGAGTCATAAAATCATTAGTCTTCATCAGTTCATCCCCATGTAATGAATCCTTATTCTTGATGTTGGGTTAGCAATTTTCCGAGTCCAGTTTCCATTACAATTCTGGGAGTTGCTACCTAATCCAATGCTGCCATCTCAAAGTTATCAGAAACATACCCTTGTCAGAGTTCTTTAAATTCTTTCCAAGAATCTCTTTGAAGACACAATTCTTTGGGATTAGAGTTGTTTATAAAGAATTCTCAGAAAAAATACATCAGAATAAGTCAATTCACTGGGGACAAGACAGACTGACCCCCGGTTAAAGATTGTAGAACTCATGAGATAGTCGACAAGGAAATTTGGTTATTTCTGTCCCCATCCCAGATCCCTCCAAATCTTAACTGACAAATACTGGAAAAAAATTATGAGTTTTTTTTCAATCTGAGAATGTTGTTGTTGTTGTTAGGTGCCATTGAGTCGAATGTTCACTACTACGTGTACTTAACACTGAATTTAAAATTGAACTTAACTGTGAGCACTTCTCCAGGGTCCTTCTGCATAGAATCCTTTTGATTCTCCTTTCTCCTCTTAGACCAATCAGCTCTTGAAGGTTGAAGTTAAGGGCTTCTTCTCAGGAGTTTAGCACAGAGGAGTCGCTTTAGTGTATTAAATCTGCATTGCCCTTCATTTCCTCCTCTCCACTGCCATGACACTTATTTCTTGCTCATCTCTCTCAGGCCTGCATTTATATAGGGAATTTAGGCATTTAAAACTAGTATAAATTGACAGTTTATGATTGTATAAAGTTATACAGTACAAAGTAATTTTCTGATTTTAGGGATACAATATGGAATAATTAAGTCAGGCTAGCTAACAAATCCATCATCACCTCAAATACTTATTTCAGAGGGTGAGAATACTTGAAATTTACTCTCTTAGCAATTTCAAAATGTATAGCACTGTAAAATTAACTTTTTTTAAAAAAAAAAGAAGGAAAAATATATTCCTTCATGTGAGATTTTATACCTATGACTGTCATCTTGCCATACCCCCATCTTCTGGCCTCTGTAACCTCCATTCCGTGCACTGCTTCTGAGAGTTCTGTTGCGCTGTTGTTGTTGTTGTTGTTGTTGTTGTGTGACATGGAGTCAGTATCCGACTCATAGCAACCCTACGCACAACAGGCGAAACACGATTGTCAGCACTTCTCTGCTGTTCATAGGGTTTTCAATGGCAGATTGATTTCTGGGAGTGGGTTGCCTGGTCTGTCTCCCAAGCCTACAGCACCTGGTGTTCCCAGGCGGTCTCCCATCCAAGTACTAACCAGGCCCAACCCTGCTTAGCTTCCTAGACCTGACGGGATTGGATGCCACAGGCCTATGGCTTCTGTTGTGTTAGATTTCACATATAAGGTAGACCATCTGGAACTAATCTTTCTGTCCCTGACTCACTTTGCTGGGTATTGTTACTTATCCACCTCTTCCGCACCTGCTCTTCTCATTGGAGTAAACACTCCTTGAGGGCACACAGCCATCCCTAGAGTGGGCAGGTAAGGAATATTCCAAGGGGAGCCTTCCTCCTTGTAGAGGAATTAGCGTGTCCTTTGAACTTCATGAACTATCCTCATACAGGCCTTCTCCCCACCACCACCTTTTGCAGTACTGAGGGGGCTGAACCCACAGCCTTGCACAAGCTACACACGTGTTCCACTACTGAACTGCACCCTCAGCCCATTTTTATCTTGTATTTTAAGACAGGATCCCACTGAGTTGTACAGGCTGCATCTGGCCTTAAAACGGTGGTCCTCTTTCCTCTGCCTCCCGAGATGCTGGGGTTACACGCACTCATCATGGGGTCTGGCTAAGCGTTTTATCTTTTAAGAATTATTTCTTACAATATTGTCAAGGAACACAGGACGTTGTGCCAGCTGCATCCAGAGGTGCACAAATGGTAATTCCATCCCCTCCTTCCCTTTTTCCATTTGTCTCAGCACATAGATATGGGTATGCATACAAACAGACACACACACACACACACACACACACACACACACACACACTCATTTGGGTGGGATGGTCACGTGAAAGAGAATATTTTCTTTTCTTTTCTTTTCTTTTTTTTTTGTGGTACTGGGGGTTGAACCCAGGGTCTCGCGCCTGCATGCTCTGCAAGTGCTGGACCACTGAGCTGCACCCCCAGCCCATTTTTTTACTTTTTGAGACAGGGTCTCACTAAGTTACGCAGACTGCCTCTGGTCTCGAACTTGCAATCCTCCTGCCTCCGCCTCCTGAGCTGCTGGGATCACAGGTGTGCGCCACTGCACCCAGCCAAAGAGAACATTTTCTATATGTTATGGTTTACTCCAGTCATATTTGTTGGCTTTTAAGGCTTTGTTTCCTAAGTTGAATATACAATAAAATTTCTGAGGAATCCACACATATTAATTGAAATGTTGAAGATTGGTGGATTATATTTGCTTTCTTACTTGCTTTGGAGGCAAATCTCATGATTGAAATCCCGTGTTGCATACAGGCAGGGTAGCCATTTTTTAAGTGACAGTCTTCACATTTCTGTAGCAGGACTGAGCACGAATGAGCAACCCGTGTCCACTACAAAGAGGGCTATGACTTTCAAGAGCTCTCCTACCCAAGTAAGCTGGAGAGAACTTGTGCCAGACTGAGTAAACTTGGCGGTCACAGCGGAGGTATGATGAGGTGGTAACGAGCTTATGCAATGATCCATGGGCAGCAGAACTTTAATGGGCAATGCAAACAGTTAAAAAGCAATTACTTGTGATTGTATAGCCGAAAGCCATTACAATACAGAACCATCCGTTATGTAACCTCTATATTTTTAGTCTTTTTCTTTTCTGAACAAACTTATTTTCTTGAGTAGAGGGGTTAAAAGCCCCAAATATGATGTGTTAGGGTGGAGATTGTTTTCTTTTTTATTAGAAAATTTTAATGTACATCTTAATGTGACTCATTTTGACATGCTTTTCATTGTGACAATTTTCATATATGCAATTTGATAAACATTATTCATATAGGTTATCCCTTACCCTCCCCTATGCTTCCCCCCTCCCCCACTTCTCATCTAAGTTTCCCACCCAAGTCTTCTCTATCTTTTACTTAGTAGTATTTTTCTATATGTCCTTGGGTTCCAGTTCTGTTTAAGATAGAAACTTTTCCTGTAGTTGTCTTTGTTTTTATCTTGTTAGAACAATTACATGCGATTTCTAGTCCATTTATATTGACATCATTCTTATCTTTCCCCCCATTTTATTATGATCCGACCTTTGAATAGGATTTTTCCTTCTTGTAATTTTGAATCAGCTCCCTCATATGAGTGAGAACATGTGTTGTTTCTCTTTCTGAGCTCGTGTTCGTTCACTCAAAATAATTTTCTCTAATTCCATCCATTTTGCTGTGAATGATCTTATTTCATTTTTCTTGATTGCTGAGTAGACACAATGGAATACTACTTAGCAATCAAGAAAAATGAAATAAGGGTGGAGATTGTTAAAAGGCTACTTAGTCCACGATTTTGTGAGAAATGCTTTTCTTGAGCAATAAGAGCAATCTTGGCAGTAAAAATATTCCCTCCCAGCATGTCTCTGTAATTTCCTTGGTCTTCACATGTATCTGTGTTAGTGAATTTTTCCTTAGGTTAAGAGTGGAGGAGCGTAATTTCTTCCTTTATTCAGACTGTGTCTACTGAGGTGAGAACTCGCTGTCTGTCTGTCTGCGTGATGGGATAAAGTTTCCTGAGATTGTTGACTAACCCTCATTGCCAACAATGTGCTCCTATGTCTGGTTTGCCCTTGGCCATGTACGAGCTAAGGTTGAGTTTGTTGGGTCTCTTTAAGGAGAAGACAAATGCAAATTGTACACGCGGTGGCTCCATGGATGCGCAGGGAATCTGTCGGGTCCTGGAAGGGTCCTGGGGCCAAGTAGCTCCTTTCAAGGATCTGTGCACTCACTCCTATCGCCCATCATCTGCTCCCCAGCACACCTGGAAGTGCGAGCAGATAAGAGTTGGACAACTTGGGTCTGTGTCTTAGGCAGGTTTGTCCCATTTGTTTTTTAACTATAGGAAAACTATGACCGAGAGAATGTCCAGCCATGCTGACCCAATCACCACAAAAATCTCTGATTTTTAAAGCAGAAGGTAATTACCCAAGAGTTTGCGAGAAGTTTTTCCCCTCCCTAGCAACACCGGCCTGCAGCTGTAGCCCTGTGGCATCTGATCCCGTCAGATCTTGGAAGCTAAGCAGGGTCGGCCTGGTTAGTACCTGGATGGGAGACCACCTGGGAACACCAGAAGCTGTAGGCTTGGGAGAAGGACCCAGCAACCCCCTCCCAAAAATTAATCTGCCACTGAAAACCCTATGAACAGCAGAGAAGCACTGACAATAGTGTTTCCCCTGTTGTACAGAGGGTCGCTATGAGTCGGATACCGACCCGACAGCACCTAACAACAACAACAACAACAAGCAACACCAAGGGGCTGGGATTTAGCTCAGTTGGTAGAGTGCTGCTCTGCAGTATCTGAGGTCCTGGGTTCAATTCCCAGCACTGCAAAAATGGGAGAAGGGCCTGGCAATCCACTCCCAAGGCAATCCCAAAACAGCTAGCTATTAAAAATCCTATGACGGTCGCTATGAGTTGGATACCTACTCGAAGGCACCTAACAACAACACAATAGCAACACCAGGGATTAGGAATGGGAAAACAGCCATGGTGGGCTGTGATTTCCTCATTCATTCATTCAGTCAGTCAGTTGACAAACGGTTCTTAAAAACCCATTCAGTGGATCCCAGTTACCATTCTCAGTGGGAATTCAGAGTCAGACAAACAGGGAAGGACCCGTAGCCAGTATAGCACTGTACTGTCTGTTGTTGTTGTGGTTGTTGTTAGGTGCTGTTGAGTCGAGTCCGACTCATAACATCCCTCCTAAGGTTTTCAATGGCTGATTGTTTCAGGATTGCCTTGGGAGTGGATTGCCACATTCTTTTCCCATTTTACGGTGCTGGGAATCGAACCCGGGACCTCAGAGACAGCAGCGCGGCGCTCTACCAACTGAGCTAAATCCCAGCAACGACAGTGCTGTCTAGTGATATGTTTTTAGTGCCTCAGTGCATAAGACTCAGTCAGACAGATGCCCAAACAGCAGCGGATTCTTTTATTTGCTTAAGGAAGCGGGATGTCTCGATAGTGCATTAAAATGATTTTTCTCCTAATGAAATGGATGCTTTGAATACTTGTCCCAACCAAAGGCTTTTTTCTTTTTAATGGTATGCTTTTGACTTTAGTTGTCTTTTAATATGTGGGAGAGCCTTTGTTTGTCTTAGTGGCCAGTTAGCCATGAGTATCCCTCATCGTGTGTTTAAATGAATTCCAGCAGAATGTCAGGTTTAAGCTGTTTCTTTTCTTTCCCATCCTGGGATTGATCTTGATGAGTCCCTCAGCTTGGGTCATTCATTTTAAAGTCATTAGTTAAAATAAAACCAGAAACATTTGGGTTTGGGAGCACGCAGAATTATTTCATGTAAAATCTTCAGCAAACCCTTTTGTTGCCTGCTGCTTGAAACAGCGCAGGCCCCAAGTCCCCAAAAGAAACGGCTTTTGGATGTGACAAATATGTTCGTTCCTCCAGTGTCAGATAGAAGAGCCCAGGAGAGCTGCGCCTGAGGCTTGGCTTTGCCCAGCCGGAGACCCCTCGCTTTGCGCCATCCGGTCACCTTGCCCAGACAGCTGCTTGTGGAATGAATGACAAGGTTAGATTTCGACGATGTGTTGGTGTACAAATCACTGTTCTCAATACTGTACAAAGCCCATTGGTATCCATGGTGTACAAATCACTTAGTTCTCAATACTGTACAAAGCCCATTGGTATCCATGGTATACAAATCACTGTTCTCAATACTGTACAAAGCCCATTGGTATCCATGGTGTACAAATCACTTAGTTCTCAATACTGTACAAAGCCCATTGGTATCCATGCCCTTGTTGACCCTCACAGCCCAGTAATAATAGTAGTAGTAGTTGTTGTTGTTGTTAGGTGCCGTCGAGTCGGTATCCGACTCATAGCGACCCTCTGTACAACAGGGGAAACACTATTGTCAGTGCTTCTCTGCTGTTCATAGGGTTTTCAATGGCAGATTGATTTTTGGGAGGGGGTTGCCAGGTCCTTCTCCCAAGCCTACAGCTTCTGGTGTTCCCAGGCGGTCTCTAATCCAGGTACTAACCAGGCCCGACCCTGATTAGCTTCTGAGATCTGACGGGATCGGATGCCACAGGGCTACCGCTATAGGCAATAATAGTAGTAATGATGCCTTTGTTTCTTCAATGGCCCTTTGAGGAAACTGACGGAAAGAGGTTCTTGAGCTCCAGCATCCACAGGGAGAGAACAGAGTTCAAAGGCACATGGAGGCCACACGGAGGCCAGCCCTGTGGTAAGTGCACGCCCCTTCCAGCGCCTTCCAGGCCTCCACAGTGTGTCAGGAAGTGTGAAGCAGCCCAACCTTAAGCCACACGTCCCGGTGGGTGGGACAGGACAGCTGGTCTCTGCGTTCCTCACCCTGGCCCCACGGTGTGGCCCACGGGCTCACGGCCAGGATGCCTTTCCTTCCCCAGCCCCAAGTACCGTGGCTGGGGCAGCTGCTCAGGTCGGCTGCGCTGCTGGCTGCTCTGTCCTCGGTGGCTGATCCGACCTACGGCCATTGTGCTCTGATAAACCCACCTTCCAGGTTTTCTGAAGCGTCCTCACCGCTGCCTAGCCAAGCCTCTTCTTCCTGCTGGGCCACCTGTGTGTCCTCCCTCCCTCCCAGGGAACTCCCCCTCCTCTGAACAAAACACACTTTGTTCTTATTTTAGTCCTTGATGTCTCACTTCGCGGTGCGCGAGCCGAGGCGGATGTTTCATCGTGAGATGGATAATAAATGCAGTAACAAAATCGTAGGATGCTGGAAGGACAGTCATATCGCCTCATGTTTCTACACAGTAGTTTTTAGCAGTAAGATTCTTTTTTTTCCCCCTCGGTTGGCAGGAGGGGACTGCGGGAAATCCTGGCCTCACCTACTGCTTGGCTCCTAGAGGAACCCTCAGGCTCCAGGGAATCCAGTTTGCAAATCCACATACAAGAGGTGAACCCTGCCAATTATGTGGGAGGCACTGGGGTTCTGAGTGGGTAGGTGGCCAATCCAAGGTCATGTGACTAGGTAGTGACATAACAAGCCCCCAAGTCCACACCGCTTGAGCTGTCCGCCAGAACTCACCCCCAGCCCCCCAGTCCTTGCCGTGACTACATTCACCCATGGCGGGCTCTCACGCTGGCCCTGTTTTACTAACAGCAGTGGAAATGCGGTCCCTTACCTTGCTTCTTCTTTTGCAAAATGGTCTCAGTGCAGATGATTCCAGAACAGAAGAGCCCCGCCTCACGCTTAATGAGATCAGCTTGGACCCTCCCTGCCTCCAGCCTTGCGGTCCGTGTGCAGCGAATACGCTCCAGGTTGGACCAGCTGTGGCGATGCTCATTCTGGAAACTTCTGGGTGGTCTTCAGGAGTGGCCCCAAGTGGAGCCCCCTGCTTCTGTCCAGTCAGTCTGAGTTTCCCACAGTCCCAGAACAAAGCTGTACCCTAAGTGCCACCTGAAGTCAGAGCATCTGGGGGTGCTAGGGGACCCTGCCAGGTGCCTGCATCTAACAGAGGTGGCTTGTTTGGTGGCCTCATAAGCTGCAATGTCTCCTCCTCCCCTACTTCATCTCCTGTAGGGAGAAATTGGGAGAAAATTGGCAAAAACCCCAAAATGGGGAAAATGGCTAAATCTAGGGAAAAGGAAGGTAACTTGGTTGGATGTTTGTATAAAACCCTTCACAAATCCTCTGAACCTGATTGGACAATTGGACTTAAAGTTGATTGGCTCAGGCCATTCCGTGGGCGAGCTATATAAGGAGCTGCACTGAGGCAGCTCGACCCTTTTTTTCCAGGACCATCGGCTAAGCAAGACCTTTTCCCTTCCCTTCTGGCCCAGACCATTGGCAAAGAAACAATTCTCCTTTTGGCCCGGACCTTTGACCACCAAGGAAACAACTTCACTCCTTTTGGCCCAGATCTTCGACCACCAACAAGGAAAGACCCCGTTCTCGCCCGGACCACTGATGAGGAAACAGCTTTCCCACACTCTTGCTCAGACCTTTGGTGAGGAAAGAACACTCTCCCACCGAGACCATCAACAAGGGAAGAACCTATTCTCTGTCTGATCACCGACGAAGCAAGAACTGTCTCCTTGTCACCACCGAGACCACCAACATGGATGTTTGCCCCTGGAAGGCAAAGGTGCCAGAGGCTTTTCCTTTCTCCCATCTCTGCCGGTGTTCTGAGGGCTGCAGGAGTTCACGTCCCTCACCTGAGGGTCCCGAGTGAATTGTGTTTAGTATCTGTGTGTGCTGCGGCACCACCCATCCGGGCCGGACCAGGAGGCACGTGCCCCACAATCTCCCAGACTGTCACTGATGAGGTATTCACTTTATTCCACCGGGTGCCAGGTGCTGTGACTGCCTGTGGGCCATGGGGACTGCTCCCTGAGTAAGTGTGGTGGCCACAAAGCTGTTTCCAGTCATAAGCTCCTGGAGGGCTGTGCCTTCCGGGCCACTGGCTGAGCAGAACAGCCACTGGAGCCACGTGGGTGTGGGTGTTTCAGAAATGCTTCTGGGGACAATGATGACTGACACCTGGCAAGAGGAGCACAAAGTCTGCTTCTTACTATGCCCAGCACAAATGTTGTCAGAGCCCGAGGAGGACAGAGCACTTTACCTTTGGAGGAAGCCAGAGTGGACAGTGGGAGGCAGAAGATACTGGGGGTTTCAGTACTACCGTGCTTGTGCGCTCTCTCTCTCTCTCTCTCTCGCTCTCTCTCTCTCTCTCTCTGTCTCTTTCTCCCTCTCTCTCTCTCTCTCTCTCTCTCTCTCTCTCTCTCTCTCTCATTCTTTCTCTCTCCTTCACTTTCCCTTGGATCTCTTAAGTTTCCACTTCAAATTCATGTCACAAAGTTTGCATGGCACACTCCAAAAATATTTTTTTATTTATCTGCAGTTTAAGTTTAACTACGTGTCTCGTCTTTGCTTTCATAAATCTGTCCTTTCTATACCTCTTCTGGCTTCCTCTTCCCTTTGCTCTCCTCTCTTGCTGCGTGGCTTCAGACTCTGAACCATTCTACCATCCTTCTAGCCCATTCTCCAGCTCTCAGAGTGATCTCTGATCCACCTTGCCCTCTGCCACAAAACAGAGCTTTGTTACGGTGAGCTATATTGGCATTTCCTGGTTGCGAAGTTCATCAGTGGCTCTGAGGTCAAAACCCACAGTGGATTCCTTGGTCCCAGCCCTGCAGAAACCCTCACTTCCTCCACCTTGTGCTCCCATGCTTCGACACACGTAGCATAACCTAAGCACACCACACTCCCTCCTACCGTGTCTGGAGCTCCCTCTGCTTTTTGAAGCCAAGAAGTGTGAGGGTCCTAAGCCACATTCCCCGTTAGTGATAGCCCCAGTACCGAACTCCACAACCCCTGAGCTCACCCTCCAAATCCTCCCCCGTAGCATAGGCTGATTAAAGTTCCCAGGATGGTCTGTGGTGGAGTTCTCTACTGTTAACACTGGAATCAGGTTCCTTTCTGCTCTTCTTCCATTGCAAGATGGTCACAGCAAGGGTAATGCTGGAAACAAAAAGCCCTGCCTGACATCTAGTAAGATCAGGCCAGCTTTGACCTTCCTCACCTGCTGCCTGTCCCATCTGCCTGGCCCCTGTTCTTGAGGACATCTGCCTCTTCTTCCAGGGGACAGAATTTGTCCCCTCACACATCCTCCCTACAATAATGAAAAATCATCGCTCTGCTTCTTGGCTCTTCTGTCCCTTTACATTCATCCACAGCAAATTTAAGCACAACCACACTTCTGTTTGATTGACAGCAAAAACCAGAATGACTGAGATGGCCAATTGTTAAAAACAATTTTTCGAATTTAGAAAGAATGAAATATTTTTTCGTAGACTTTCACAGGTAAGCTACCCATCCAACATTCTATTTCCCCATTCTTACTTCCCACGGGTTTTTTTTAAATGATGAAAGATGTACAGCATCTGAAGAGAAGCCAGAGTTCCCCACAGAGTTCAAATGCTAAGATGCAGAGAATGAAGGGAACGGCCCAGTCTGTGAGATGCTCCGTATAATGAGGAGTGACTTCTCGGTCAGGGCTCTGCATGAAGAACCCTCTGGGATGCCCAGAGCTGGCCAAGCCCTTGTCCCCCTGGGCCATGCCTGGTGCCCATTCTGGAGCTGCTGGCTTGAGAGAACAGCAGTGCCCAGCAGTCACAAACAGAACCAAATCCAGTGGCCTTTCTCACTGGGGGGAACCCAGCACCTCCCCTGCTCTTACTGACCCTGCCTGGTGGGGACTCAGTCCACCTGCTCCACCCCTCCTGCCTCAGCTGCCCACCTGCTGGACTGCGTGGGGTGAGGTGTGATTTAAGATTCCCACCAGTGCCGTCACCTTCGGGGTGAGGCCCTGCTACACACTGGGCATCCTCTAGACCCTGACCCCATAGCAGTTCTTGTTGGGGCTCAGTTCAGGCCCGGCACAGGTCAGAGCCTTGCCCAGACACCATGTGGGTATTGGGGACCCACTGAACCAGGTTGGTGTTATAGCCGGTGGTGCCAATGAAGGACCTCGGGTGACCTTCAACGGAAAAACAGGAAAGGAAGGTTTATTGGGTGCTCCCCAAGTGGGGTGCAACAAGCAAGCAACCCCTAAGCAAGTGCTATAAGTGCTGGCTCTAAGCTTGCAGCATTCCATGCTGTAGGCTGAGTGCTGGAACAGCTCAGCCTTAAAGGCACAGCTACAGCAGCCGGTGTACTGTTGGGCTGGAGGTCAGCTGGTCTTGACTCTCGCAGCTCGCCTTCTCTGCCTCCCTCCTTCCCAGGGATGGGAGGAACTGGGAGGCTCTTCATGGCTTGATTGTAGCCCTCCGTGCTTTGGGGCCCCTGGTCTTGACTGTGTCAGCTTGCTTGAAGAGTCCACTGGAGTAGGGAGCACTGGTCGAGGTGATGGGGTCCAGGTAACAGGTGAGGGATGGTCAGAAGTGGTAAGGGTGAAGGGGGTCCGGGAGCCCTGCTTATATAGGGTCCCAGAGAGGGGCACACGAGTGGGATTAGCCAATCAGGGCACACACCTGACATGTACAGCAAATAAACTGACATACCTGCCAGGTAGGGACAGTTATCTAACAAAAATGCCAAGGATAGCCAATCAGGATTAAGGTAGTTGGGGCAGGCCAGGCTGGTCAGGCCCATCTTTGCTCACTCGATGGGAGGGGTAGGTGTGAGTGAGTAAGATGTGGCCCTGGGGTCAACTAGGGGTCAGCCCCTCAGGCTAACATGAGGGACCCTAGTTATGGGGTAGATTTTAAAGATCCCCAACAAGTTCTGGGGCACAGAAGCACCCAATTCTAGAAGCTCTGCCTCTAATATCCCAGAATGAGATGCGCTCCCAGCCACACTGCTACCAACCACGCTGGAGAACCTTGAAGTCCCCACAGGCGGCTCTTCCCTCCTCAGTCTGTGACACCTTGCGTGCGCCCTTCCTTCTAGAGTGCATGTGGCTCCGACCACTAGGAGAGGTTCAGTCCCTGAGCTGCTTGGTGCACACTGGGTGCCCTGGCACCTTCAGCAGCCCCTGGTGACAGGGCGAGGGTCAACAGAGACGCTGTGGCTCCCTGAGGAGGCTGCCTCCCACCCCCCTCCCACACAGACTGTGAGGGCAACCGGCCCCCAGCCCGGTGAGGACGCTGACAGTTGGCCCATCTCTGCTGTGGCTCTATACTAGGCGCTTTTAAGCGCTGAGGAGCAGGCGCTGGACAGGAACAACCAAGTCACAGCGCCATATCCGGTTTGTGCGGCTGTATGTATTTGCAACCAAGAAACCAGTTTAAACTTCTGGGCTATTTGCTCCCCACCCCTGTCTGTCCCTCTGTTTCCTTGTACTCTGGTGTCTCACGCAGGCTTAATGCCCTACCTCTATAAGCTGTTGTTGTTAGGTGCCATCGAGTCGGTATCCAACTCATTGTGACCCTCTGTACAATAGGGGAAACACTATTGTCACTGCTTCTCTGCTGTTCATAGGGTTTTCAATGGTGGATTGATTTTTGGGAGTGGGTTGCCAGGTCCTTCTCCCAAGCCTACAGCTTCTGGTGTTCCCAGGCGGTCTCCCACCCAGGTACTAACCAGGCCCGACCCTACTTAGCTTCTGAGATGTGATGGGATCGGATGCCACAGGCTATGGCTGCAGGCACCTCTATACCCTACCACTGGGCAAATACTTTCAGGCTTAGTGTGGTTCAAGTCTGGCCAGAGCTTAGCGGCCACTGAAGACACAGTTGTTGACTGGAACTAGTTTATAACCGTAGCTCTCGAGGTCTGACGCAGAAAGAACAAGTAATTCCTGGCATTTGAGCTCTGGGGGAGGGTGGGTAGGAGAGAGGGGAGGGATCGCTGAGAGAGAGAAGGAATTCTCAGTGGTTCTCGTACCTGCCACCAAGAAGCTGCCTCGGCTGAGGACCTCACAGGAGGCCACCAGAACCTGCTCAAAATGGGAAGGGGTTTCCAGGAAAATGTGGGGTCCATCTAGGTTTAATTTCTTCACCAGGCTTCACCACCTACTCCTTCAACTATCCCTTGGTCTGAACATATTTACAAAGATTAAGAGAGTCATGCATGGTGGCGCACACCTGTAATCCCAGGGGCTTGTGAGGTGGAGGTGGGAGGTTCGCAAGTTCGAGACCAGAGGCAGTCTGTTTAACTTAGCGAGACCCTGTCTCAAAAAGTTAAAAAAAAAAAAAAAAAAAAAGGGAAAAAGGGCTGGGGGCGCTGCTCAGTGGTCCAGCCCTTGCAAAGCATGCAGGCGCGAGGCTCTGAGTTCAACCCCCAGTACCGCAAAAAAAAAAAAAAAAAAAAAAAATTGATTAAGAGAAAATACTAAATTTGCATGCTGATTGAGAGCTGATTTATACCAATTTCTATCAGCCCCTTTCTGCAGGGGAATCTTTTGAAATGGGAGAAAACTGAGATAGGCACAGTAGCACATGCCCGTAATCCCAGCAGCTCAGGAGGCAGAGGCAGGAGGATTGCAAGTTTGAGATCAGAGGAAGTCTGTGTAACTTAGGGAGACCCTGTCTCAGAAAGTAAAAACATGGGCTGAGGGTGCAACTCAGTGGTCCAGCACTTGCAGAGCATGCAAGCAAGCGCGAGGCCCTGGGTTCAACCCCCAGTACCTCAAAACAAAACAAAACAAAAAAAGGAAGGGGAGAAAACTTCATGGAAATGTCTATCAAGAAGTGATTTTTTGAGCCAGGCGTGGTGGCACTTGTGTGTACTCATAGCACTTGGGAGGCTGAGGCAGGAGGGTTGTGAGTTCGAGGCCAGCCTGGGCTAAATAGCACAAACTTGTCTCAAAAAGATTTCAGAAAAGTGGTTAAAAAAGAAAAACACAGACCATAACGATTATTTCCTCTAAGAAGCAGATCCCTCAACATCATCCAGTGGGCTGCTTCCAGGTACCCCCCGCATTTAAGTGTAGAAAGGAGTGTTTAGTCTAGAAAGTAGCAGAAAAGCTCAAGGCTTCTGGCTCCCTCTTCCTGGACTCACCCCTGAACAGCGTCTTTCCAAGGAGGGTGGCATTTTCCAGAGCGGAAGCTTTTTTTTCTGATAGTCTTGTAAGTCAAACCTAACATCCCTGTTTAGACTGGCGCTGGGATCCCCTCGTAGCCCTGCCCCTGGCTGAGGGACCAGCTCTGAACAGCTGCCAGTAGCTGCCAGATGGCGCTGGGCTGTGGAGGACGCGGCGAGCGCAGTCGGCTAAGTTGGCTGAATATTGAAACTTTGCACGGAACCATCCTTTCCTCAGCCTCGCAATCTATTGTGATTTTGAGGCTGGGTCTGTTTGATCTCTGTGGTGGGTGAACCTGCCCTGGTTTTCAGCCTCTGGCAGCAGAACTCAAGACATTTTGGCGCTCATTTAGAATGTCTGAGAGTCCCACGATTGTGTCTTTGGGAGGGAGCAATTCACTCCTTCACGCAGCCCATCAGACGGTTTTAAAAGCATTCCCTGCGCACCAGGCAAAGTCCTAGGCACGCAGGCCACAGCTCTGAGTAGGAAGTAGTCCTTGCTTCTGATGGCGTTTGACTTTAATGGGTGGACTCACAGTTACGATGTTGTTGTTAGGTGCTGCAGAGCTGAGCCTGACTCATAGTGACCCTGCAAGAGTTTTCAATGGCTGATGGTTTCGGGATTGTTTCAGGAGTGGATGGCCAGGTCCTCTACCCAATTCTGTGGTGCTGGGAATCTAATGTGGGTCCTCAGAGAGTGCGGAGCAGTGCTCTACCTGCTGAGCTAAATCCCAGCCCCACAGTTATGGTGCAGCATGCTAACTGCAAGAATGCAGGGAATCAGGTAGCACTGCACCACGGGGCTGAGGCGTGCCTGGCTCTCTAACACTGGGGTCTTCCTGAAGAAGGTAGCTGGGCGAAAGAGCACAGGCCAAGCAGCCATGGCCATGCAACTCTCTACACACTGCCTGAGAGGGGACAAAGAGAACAAGAGAGTGTCAGTCCTAGCAAGGTGACATGGGCCACGTCTGTTCATTTCCCCACTGCACCTCTGGCACAAGGCTGGGAATTCCTCAGCCCGCTTAGACCAGGGGGCTTCCATATCTGTGCAGTGGATTAGGCTTTAGGACTCAGGGGTGTCATGAAGCAGGTCTGAATAATCCACTGCAGATCCCCCACATGGGGCCCACTGACATGGCATCCACAGCGTCCTCGACAGAAGCTCCAGTACCCAGCTCCAGCCTATGCTTTATCCAGACCCATGGATTGCAAACCTTTCTGTCTTAGGACTCCGTGACTCTTAAAAACCTCCATGATCCTGAATATATGAAGCAAATTTTGATAAAATTCAAAGGAAAGAAATAGAGTTGTGAGTCCCTACAACAGAGAGTCCCTATGGACTTTGAGCTAATGTAGATTACAGCTACTGAAATTTACCCCATGAGAAATAAAACATTAGAAATGTTTGGAATAGAAGACTACGCACACACACATCCACCTCATTGCTGGAGAAACGTTGTCGTCACACATCCAGTGGCTTCTGGAAAATTCCAAGTTACATTCATGACAGAGTGAGACCAAAAGGGGAGAATGTCTTGGCTTTGTTAGGAAAGTAGTTTTGTCCTCATGGGCCAATTAGAGGTGTCCTGGAGGATTTGGGGGCCCCTGACCCACACCTTGGAGACCTCTGATGAGATGGACTCATCCTTCACCTCAGGGTCGGCTGCAGCAGGATAGCTGCAGACAGCCCCGCTGTGTTCCAGGTGCCCATCACAGGCGTCGGGTCTTGTTTCTCTCCTGGCTGCCAATCTCCCCTCCATATTGGCACATCCAGGTCATTGTGTTTTAGTTTCTTGTTTTTCTTCTTTTGGCACTTGGAGGTTGAACCCAGGGCTTCACACATACTTTGCAAGTGCTCTGCCACTGGGCTGTACCCTCAGACCATTTTTAAATTATTTATTTATTTATTTATTTGTTGATTGATTGATTGATTGATTGCAGTACTGGGGGGTTGAATACAGGCATTACACTTCCTTTGCAAGCTTTCTACCATGGAGCTGTGCCCCCAGTCCTTTTAAGTTTCATTTGTAATTCTTGACTCTATTCTAATTGTTATTGTTAGGTGCATCAAGTTGGTATCTGACACATAGCGACCCTCATAGGGTTTTCAATGGCTATTTCAGGATTGCCTTGGGAGTGGATTGCCAGGTCCTTCTACCATTTTTGCGGTGCTGGGAATTGAACTTCGGGAGCTCAGAGACTGCAGTGCAGCCCTCTACCAACTGAGCTAAATCCCAGCCCTTCTATTCTAATATATGATTACATTTCGGTTCCTACGGTGTTGATCCTTGGCTTCCTCAATGAATTTTTATTAAAGGCTTCTTTGTGAGATGTAATTAGCTGTAAAACTCACTGTGTTAAAGCGCACAGTTCAGTGTTGTTTAGTGTAGCCATGGTGCATGGAACCATCAGCACTATCTGTTTGTAAAATATCTGCATTGCCCCCCCTAAATACTCGGAGTCCATTAGCAGCCTCTTCCCTTGCCCCTCCCTCCACTCATAGCTGCAGCAAATCTACTTTCCATCTCTGTGATCTGCCTGTTTTCAACTCTTCATTTGAATGAAATGGTACAATGTGTGGCTTTGTGTGCCTGGCTTCCTTCACTTATCATGATGTTTTCAAGGTCCAGCAAGGTCTGTTATTAAAAGTGAGGGATTGAGCTCTTTTGCTATTATTTTGTTCCTTTCTATTTTTTCTTTTGAATTTTATCAAAGATTGCTTCATATATTCAGGATCACAGAGGTTTGTTCCATACACATTTATAATTGTTATATCTTCTTAGAACATTGCATTGTATTATTACATAATTTCTTTGACTCTTATAACAGTTTTGGATGTCAAGTCTTTTGTGTCTGATATTACTATAGCTACTCTTGATCTCTTTTAGTTGTAATTGCATAGGATACATTTTTTTCATCCTTTCAATCTGTTTTAGAACTAAAGAGCATCTCTTATAGATAGCATATAACTGGATATAGTTATTAATGCGTTCAGCCAATCTAGGTTTTTTTGTGTAGATAATTTAATCCATTTACATTTAAAGCAATTATTGATAGGAATGAACTTGTGATTGTAATTTTGCTAATTGTTTTCTGAATGTCTATGCTTTTCTGTCCCACATTTCCTGTTAGTGCTTCCTTCATGTTTCATTGATTGCTTTTGTTGTCACCTTTAGTAAGATGCTGCGATTCTATTCTTATTTCTTCTTGTATATATTCTATAGATATTTTCTTTGTAGTTACCATTCAATTCATGAAACATCTAAAGGTTATAGTATTCCATTTTAAATTTATAATAACCTAACTTGGATCACATACACAAATTCTACTTCTTTACTAAGTTCCATTTTTATCTATAAAAATCAAAGCAATTGGAATGTAAAATTTTTAAATATTCCATTTATAATATCATCAAGAACAAAACTTCTCATCATCAACATAACAAAAGATGTGAGATGACTCTATATAGAAAACTACAAAACATTACTGATTTTTCTTATTCATTAGTATTTTGATTGTGTATATTTATGGGTTATAGACTGGTAATTCAATCCACATACAGAGTATGCAATTATCAGATCAGGACAGTTAATAAAATCTTCTCAAATATTTATTTTTAAAAAATTTTGATGAACATGTAATGATAATTGTGCATATTTGTGAGGTACAGCATTTTTAAAATTGTATACTTTAAAGTGAGTTTTGTTATGGTTTGTTCATACCTTTGCCTCCTATAGTTTGCACTTATTCTCTCTTTTAAGCCCTCTAGGTTGCTCCCTCTCCTCCTTCTACTAGTCACCTTTTAGCAAGCTAAATGGTATCATCTGCACAATGCAGGTTGTTAATGAGTCTTCCTCCAATCCTGATGCCCTGTTCTTCATAAAGTTCAGCTTGTTGGATTATTTGCTCAGCGTAGAAATTGAAGAGGTATGATGAAAGGATATATCCCTGACACATGCCTTTCCTGACTTTAAAGCAGGCAGCGTTTCCTTGTTCTGTTTGAATGACTGCCTCATGGTCTGGGTATAGATTCCTCATGAGTACAATTAAGTGCTCTGGTATTCCATTCTTCACAATGTTCTCCATAATTTTGTGATCCACATAGTCAAACGCCTTTGCATAGTCAATGAAGCATAGATAGACATCTTTCTGGTATTCTCTGCTTTTGGCTAGAATCCATTAATATCAGCAATGATTTTTTCCAATTTGACACGCTCTTTTGAGTCCCGCTTGACTTTCCAACAGTTCCCTGTTAATATTCTTCTGCAGACACTTTTGAATGATCTTTAGCGAAGTTTTACTTGGGTATGGATATTAATAATATTGCTTGATAATTTCCACATTCAGTTGATTCCCCTTTCTTGGGAATAGACTCAAATATGGATCTCTTCCAGTCAGTTGGCCAGGTAGCTGTTTTCCAAATCTCTTGGCATAAACAAGTTAGCACCTCCACTGCTAGGTCTGCTTATTGGAACATCTCTATTGGTATTCAATCAATTCCTGGAGCCTTGTGTTTTGCCAATTCCTAAAAGGCAGCTTCTACTTCATCCTTCAATACCATTGTTCCTCATCATCTGCAGCCTCTTGAAATGGTTGGTCATCTACCAATTCTTTTTTTGTATAATGACTCTATGCATTCCTTCCATCTTCTTTTGATGTTTCCAGTTCTGTTTAATATTTTCCCCGTAGAAGCCTCACTATTGCCACTAGAGGCTTGAACTTTTTCTTCAAATCCTTAAGCATGTGAAACACAGAGTGTGTTCTTCCCTTTTGGTTTTCGATCTCCAGCTCTTTGCACATCATTATAATATCTGATTTTGTCTTCGCGAGCTGCCCTTTGAAATCTTCTGTTTCGTTCTTTAGCTTTGTTATGTTTCTTTTAGTTTAGCTGCTAGATGTTCAACGGCAAGTTCCAGAGTCTCTTTTGAGATGTAATTGATGTTTTCTTTTTTTGTTATCTTTTTAATAACCTTTTGCTTTCCACATGAATGATGTCTTTGTTGTCATGCCACAGTTCATCTGGTCTTGGATCATTAGTGTCTAACACATCAAATCTTTTCTTTAGGTAGTCTCTGAACTCAAATGGGATATACTCAAGGCCATACTTTGACTCTTATACACTTGTTCAAATTTTCCTTAGTTTCAGTTCCAGCACTATATTTGACAGTGTTTCTCTGCTATTCACAGAATTTTCAATGGCTAATTTTTTCCAGGGGCAGGGATTTAGCTCAGTTGGTAGAGCATTATGCTGCAGTCTCTGAGGTCCTGAGTTCAATTCCCAGCACTGCAAAAATGGGAGAAGGACCTGGCAATCCACTCCCAAGGCAATCCCGAAACAGTCAGCCATTGAAAACCCTATGAGGGTCGCTATGAGTCAGATACCGACTCAAAGCCACCTGACAACAACAACAACAATAATTTTTCCAGGGTGTGTTGTCATGTCCTTCTCCCTAGTCTGTCTTAGTCTGGAAGCCTAGCTGAAACCTGTCCCTTATGGGTGACCCTGATGGTATCTGTAATAGCAGTGGCATAGCTTTCAGCATCACAGCAACACCCAAGGCCCCACAGCATGGCAAACTGACAGACCAGTGAGAGTCACTACTACAAGTCTTCAGAAAAGCACCAACTAAAACCACGATGAGATTACTTAAGGAATCACCCTTTTTGCATATCTAAAAATACCATCAAGTCAGAATGCAAAGAACAGAGAACAATATATTTACATTATTTACTTAGTTAATCACTTATTTATTTTTGAGACAGAGGTTGGCTTTGTAGTCCAGGCCGGCTTCAAACTCACTGATATCCTGCCTCTGCCTCCTGAGTGCTGGAGATACAGATATGTGTTACCATACCCAGCATTAAAATATGTATATTTAAAACCACTCAGTGATATACTACTTCATACACCACAAAAGAAGCAAAATTAAAAAGAGCAAGAATAGGATGTTGAACAATTGAAACTCATACATTCTTAGTGGGAACAGAAAATGTTTTTTTTTAAAAAGCTGTTTGCAAAATTGGGCTCCGCTCTTATATGATCCAGCAATTTTACTCTTAGGCGTTTATCTTAAAGGAAGAAAAATGTGTATACAAAATAAATTGAATATAAATACTTATTTTCATAATATCCCCAAATTAGAAAAACCTCTATGTAGTCTTGATTCCAATCTGCACCATTTCAACATTTTAGAGGGCTATAAAATCAGATGTGGATTAGAATTGTATGGTGATTGGGTTCATTTGAGAAAGAGTCAGAGTGCTCAATCTCTCTCTCTCTCTCTCTCTCTCTCTCTCTCTCGCTCTCTCTCTCTCTCACTCTCAAATCCAATCTATATGCGATTCTAATCCACATCTGATTTTTACCCCTGGAAAACTGTTGAAAGTATGCAGATTGGAACAGAGACTATATGATAAAATATCTATTAACAGAAATATTTGTAAGAATTATAAAATAATTATTAGTACATTTATCCAATGGGATAAGACTCAGCAGTAAAAAAGAGCTAGCTATATTTGCATTGCCTGCAGCAGTAGCCCTGTGGCATCCGATCCCGTCTGATCTTGGAAGCTAAGCAGGGTCGGGCCTGGATAGTACCTGGATGGGAGACCGCCTGGGAACACCAGAAGCTGTAGGCTTGGGAGAAGGACCTGGCAACCCCCTCCCAAAAATCAATCTGCCATTGAAAACCCTATGAATAGCAGAGAAGCAGTGACAATAGTGTTTCCCCTGTTGTACAGAGGGTCGCTATGAGTCGGATACCGACTCGACGGCACCTAACAACAACAACAACATATTTGCATCAGTACAGATGAATCTCAGGAACCTCATGTTATGTTGAAAAAGCCTGGCCCAGCAGGCACCAGCGTAGGATCCCATTTATGTCTAACTCAAGAACAGGCAAATCCACCTGGAGGTCACAGACTGAGGACAGTGTGGCATGCGGTAAACGCACTAGTGACAAACAGGAGACCTTTTTACACCTCGGCTGGATGGTTCCACAGGTATGGGCATAGCTGTCTATACTTGTTAAGCCTCGTCACATGGAATGCAAGATCCAGGGATCTCACAGTAAATATGTTCTACTTAGAGTTTAAAAAACCTGCAGCCATAGCCCTGTGACATCCGATCCTGCCAGATCTCCAAAGCTAAGTAGGGTCAGGCCTGGTTAGTACTTGGATGGGAGGCAGCCTGGGAACACCAGGTGCTCTAGGCTTGGGAGAAGGACCCAACAACCCACTCCCCAAAATCAATCCGCCATTGAAAACCCTATGAACAGCAGAGAAACACTGACAATAGTGTTTGCCTGTTGTATGTAGGGTCACCATGAGTTGGATACCGACTAGACGGCACCTAACAACAACAATCCCCCATCCTGACCTGTGTCCCCTGCCCAGCCTGGACCTGGTTCTCCTGAGTGCTCCAGCGCTTTCCCTTTTTTCCAAGAAGAAGGGCTGTGTACCATGGACAGGGAATTGTCGCTGGCACTCACTGCAGCTCCTGCCCTCTTGAACGCTCACCGTGTGAATCAGGGCTGTGACTCAATCGCTCTAGAAATAATTCACCTCATTGCCCAATGGTGAAAAGTGGCATCTGACTTACAGCGCTGTGGGAAGAATTCTCAAGAAAACCACGTTAGGTGTGGTGTTAATTGCATGCATGCACCCCCAGGGCGAGGACCCCTCCCTCGTTCAAGCTCAGGAATATACTGGAGGAAAACGCTCTCAGAAAGTGGCGGTGAGCGGTCAGTCTTTGAGGTGTCCTCTAGTGAACCCTCACTTTGCACCCCTGAGGTCCGTTCCTCAGCCTGTCCGTGACTCCAGATCGGCAGTAGCTGTCCTTCAGGTGAGGGGGCTCAGAGGGGTTGCTGGGCCCAGGCTCTCCCTCCTCTCCTGTCCTCTAGGACAAGAACAAGGGCCTTCAGGGGGCTGAGGGGCTGCGGAGGAGATGGTCCAGGCCCACTGTGGCCTCCAGGCAAACACGGATTGGGTTCCTTCCTATAGTTTGCGTAGCCAAGCAGGGAGGAGACACAAGAGCGCAGAGGCGCTGGGCAAAACAGGAAGATCAAATACAGTCCCAGGCGAGGCAAAGCTTCCCCACAACGTAGACGGTCCTGATTTGGAGACATCTGAAAGCAATTTACTTGTGAGAAGTTCAACTTCAGTAATGGAGCCCGGGTCTTTTCAAAAAACACTTTATCTGCGTGGTGGTTTATAATACGTAGGCATGTCAGAAATACTCCAGGAGACGTTTAGGAAGAAGGGAAGGGCATCTGGGCTGCGTCCTGCGCTCTCGGTTCTGGTTTGACTCTGCCTCCCTGCATTTCCCCTCTGCCCTTTAATCCCTTCCTCTTCCAGAAAAGAACTCAGGAGGCAACGGGCTCATTTATCCCACGGCCTTGCACCGTCTCGTCGCTAACCTTTTCCATCTGTTCCTTAGCCTTCACATTCAAATCAAAAAACCTCCTACCTTCCCTCATTCCTTCTGCATGCTCAATGTGTCAAGCTTATTCTTCAGTCTTTCGACGACTTTCCTGTAAGAGGTATTGTATCTCTAGCTGTTCCGTTTAGTTTCTACGTAGTCCTTACTTCTTTTTTTTACTTTGATTTCTTCAGCAATCCCATTGCTTAGATCTTTCGATATATTCTGATGGATGGGGAAATTTATCCCATGTTCAATTTTCCTGAATTGGAAGTTTCGCCATGGAAGACACAGTGGAAGAGAAAAAACGGCCATGTGTATTAGCTTGGACAAAGTAGGTGATGCCGCAGTAACAAACCATCTGATATTTTTAGCTTCTTAATACAGAGAAGACTACTCTGCTCACACGGAATGCCCAAGGTGGGTAAGTGGCTGTGCTTGGTGTCTGTAGGGTCCTAGCTGATGGAGGCTGCATCTTGATGTAAATTTCTCAGACCCCTCCATTAGTGGGGTGGGGATGTGGTATCTGCCCACAGGCTATTAATCCTTCTCCTTCAAAGTGACACATTTGACTGAACCAAAACAGGTCATATTGTCTCCTGACATGGAAAAGGTACAGAAGAGCCTTCTTTTATACCAGGAAGGCCGTGTTCTGAGAATATCTGGTGAGCAGTTCTACCATATTAGGTGACACTGAATCTATGGACCACATACCCCAAGTTGATGCGGCTGGTTTGAGGGAGACTGCAGGACCTGCCTGGGATTAATTCTCCTGCGTATTTGAGCCAGGGCAATGAGCTGAGAAGCAGCCTTTACTATTGATGACGCAGATCTCAGCTTCCAGATGCTGCAATTAGGACTGACATCTTTGCTGCTCAAAGTGTTTCATATCCTCCCAAGATTGTTCCTGGCTCTAGGAACCGTCTGTATGCATCGTTGTTCATCTCAGGGACTATCGAAGCCAGCTCGTGGTTGAACAGAGAAAGGGAAGGAGATGATCCGGAATAGCCCCAACAACGGGCAGTATAGACACAGGGCAGAGGCAGTAGCCCTCTGCCCCAGCATCTGGGCAAGCCAGATCCACGCGGAGCACAGCCCATGCCAACACCCCAAGTCCTGGCCCCAGCTGCTGTCTTCCTAGGGGATTTTCAAATTTTTAAAGCACATTGGCATAGAATAGCCATTCAGTGGAGTTGACTGGATGCTGCAGAGTATGATAGCATCTGGTAGAACATGAAAATGTTCTCTCCGTGGCCGGTGGTCCAGTGTGAGATGCATGCAAGCGTGGGTTTGAGAGTGACTAGTGCCACACGTGGCCACATGGGAACGCACAGCAAGGAGATCACGGGAGATCTCACGGCATGGAGTCCCGCGAGATTGTCTGAAGGCTTCAAGTGACACAGAGACAATGCCTCCCAGAAAACCTCAGAGCAAACCAGACTAAAGAAAGACGTGCGTGAGAACCCGGAAACTTGATGACGCGTGATGGGGAGTCAGCTGGAAAGAGGCAGAATCCAGACGCCTGACAATCCTGTGGGGGGCCCTCCCCAGCACATTCAGGTTGGCAGCTGTAATGTGAGAAGAGGCATTGCTCCGTTGTTGTTGTTGTTGTTAGGTGCCATCAAGTTGGTGTCCAACTCATAGCGACCCTCATAGGGTTTTCAATGACTGACTATTTCGGGATTGCCTTGGGAGTGGGTTGCCAGGTCCTTCTCCCATTTTTGCGGTGCTGGGAATTGAACTCGAGACCTCAGAGATTGCAGCGCAGCGCTCTACCAACTGAGCTAAATATCAGCCCCGTTGCTCCCTAGCCCTGGGAAAATGGCCCGGCATTAGGTGGCATCTCCTCCTGGTCTGTCTGAAGCTCCTCATACCTTGAGTGCCCTCAGTCACCATTGGTTGTTGCAGTATACAGGACAGCTGACTCCCTTGGAGGAGTCAGGAGTTTTCGCTGGTCCGCACTCTGTGTCTCTGGCCTCTACCTGTTTCTACTCAACCATTTTCCTGAAGGGACCGTGAGTCACTTGGAACATTTTTATTTCAACAACTAACAAGATATGCCGCCCCTGCTTCTTGGCATCAGGTCAAGCCTAGCACTGTTATTTGCACCGTGTCAGTTCACCGTGGTGGGTTAAAAATGTTTCCAGAATCCAACATGAACCCCAGGAGCGAGTGTCTGATAGCGCGACACCAGTCCTTGCTGAGCACTCGCAGGTTGGGATGGAGCACTGGAGAGCTCAGGGACTGTGCATGCCTGGGGGCAGGACTGTGGTGCTTGTGAACTTGAGACCCCTGCCAAGTCTGCAACACAGACCACCGTGACCACATAGGGAGCCCTCGACGTACACAGAGCTATAGCAAAGTCCATCCGTATTACGCACCATGTGCCCACATCACTTGGTACAGATTATGTCATGTTATAGGTCACCAATTATCTGTCTGAAGGGAGCTTCCAACCCCTTATTATGGCATCACAAAACTTTCTGAAATCTGCTTCCGTCCATTTGCACTCTCTACGCCACGGTGCATTATACCGTGGCCACAGTGGACCACGGCCAGTTTTCTGAGCATAGCAGTTGCTTCTGTGCCCCTGTGAATGTTTTCCTAAGCTGTTTTTTGAGCCCACAATGCAGTATCCTTTTCAGCCCATCACACAGTTCCTGTTTCAAGCTTTAGGGTGACTGGCATCTCTACCATAATGACTATGTGTTCCCTGAAGGCAGAGCGAACCCTATCTTCCCTTTGTTGGCACCTCTGTTACAGAACTCATTGCATTTTTCCTTGTTTTCTGGTGGAAGACATAGTCTGGCCCCACTGATTACCAGAACTAATTTTGCGGGATCTGCTTGCTTAAGGACAGCCTGTAATGGTTCCACATGTGCACCTGCTAAATCACAGCGGAGAAGAATGATCTTCCCAGAAAGAAATGAACCGCGAGTGCTGGGCTGCTCTGTGTGGAAATAAGACAACGCTTCAGCCGAGCTGCCGTGGAGCTTAGCAATCAGGACTTGCAGAGCTGGGCGCTGTTGACCAGTCACATCTTGTTACGGACCCAAGTGGTACATTGGGTCCTTAGAAAAGAAATGGAAATGTGTCCTCATGTTCAGATGTGTTGGGAGGATGAAGATTTCAGGAGGGAGCTGGTGGTGGAAATGAGGTTGTCAAAGGAACATGGGATCACTAAGAGGAAAATGCAAACGGCGTTTGTTCCAGCGTAGGGTGAGCAGAACCTGGCAGGTGGTAATAATAAGCAGCGGGACTTGGCGCGCTGGGGGAGGAGGCTCTAATACAGTGCGGTGCTGGATACTCCAGTCCTCTGATTTAATCTTCCCGGAGGCATGTGTGACACCAACAGGGAATGCGCGGACAGGCAGCTCTGGGTTCAGGAACTTCGTCTTTTGCAGGGTCCCTCCCTCTTCTTCTCCTACAGGAGCCAGGACGGGAGATAATATTATCTTCCTTAAGGACCCAGGGGAGGTGAGCATGGGGGTGCAGGTGAACAAAGGCCACCAGGTAAGTGGAGGGGAAGCCCGGGCAGGTCAGTAGCTTTGGACTAGGGATGCCAGCGGAGACCAATGCAGGATGAGGGTAAAGGCAGCGGCCCCTGCAGGGATGCTGGCAGAGTCACGACTCCGGCCAGAAGCAATGTCATCTCTGGAGTACTCCCAGGGCATCATGGGAAATGGGAAAGGATACCTGAAGTCGTGCAGTATGGCAGGTGAGGGTGACGGGCTCTTGAGCCAGGGCACCTTGCCAGGGACCCGCCAGTGGGACTTGGCGACATCTGGCGCGTGTGCATATTTTTGGCAGTTTGTTTCACATAGTCCCTTAACACGTGCTGAGGACCTGTGCAAACACACCATCTCATCTTCGCGTCTCCTGCAATTGACTTTCATGGCAGTCCCTAAATTCAGACCTTGCTTTTTTATTTAAAATAGTAGCTAAAGATACAGAGTCCTAAATTACATCGATAATGGCATTTCCATTCTGGCCAAGAATTTTCAAATTTCAATTTTAGATAAATTTTCAGGTTTTCATTGATTTTCTTTCTTTCTTTCTTTCTTTCTTTCTTTCTTTCTTTCTTCCTTCCTTCCTTCCTTCCTTCCTTCCTTTCTTTCTTTTTTATTTTATTTATTTATTTTTTATTTTTTATTTTTTTTTGGCGGTACTGGGGATTGAACCCAGGGCCTTGCACCTGCATGCTCTGCAAGTGCTGGACCACTGAGTTGCACCCTCAGCCCACTTTTTAACTTTTTGAGACAGGGTCTCACTAAGTTACACAGACTGCCTCTGGTCTTGAATTTGCGATCCTCCTGCCTCCGCCTCCCAAGCCGATGGGATTACAGGCGTGCACCACCGCACCTGGCTTCATTGATTTTCTTAAAGATCATATTTATGTCATGACAGAAGCCTCCATTATCATGACTTTTATTACAACCCGAGTCTTTCTTAAATTCTGCCTCACATTTAGCATATGCCTAAGTAGCCCTTGACGGGCTGGGATTTAGCTCAGTTGGTAGAGTGCTGCGCTGCAGTCTCTGAGGTCCTGAGTTCAATTCCCAGCACCACAAAAATGGGAGAAGGACCTGGCAACCCACTCCCAAGGCAATCCTGAAACAGCCATTGAAAGCCCTATGAGGGTCGCTATGGTTCAAACAGGACTCGACAGCACCTAACAACAACAACAAGAAGTAGCCCTTGTTATTCTAATTGTAGTTGAATGGCCAGAGAGAACTGTCAGAAACTTATTTTTTGCTCCTCCTCACTTTCCTCTTAAGTGAATGTTATATTACAAATCAACTGATGAAAATCAAACTATTTATAACAATTGTACCTCTATTTCCAACTTTCTTAAGATTTGTCTCAGCTGTAAAATGATCTTAGCTCTCTTGAAAAATAAAGCTTTTGATATGCTTGATTTCACCGGTATATTTCAGAAATGAAGTGAGTGTGTGTCACATATCCCTATCATTTCGCTATCATTTGGAGAGTATTCTGTGTTTGGTTAAACAGTTTCCTTTCATTCAAAGGCCTCAGGGACTCTTTGCTTGCGCTCAGAAAATAATTGATAGCAGAGACTTCGCCGTGTTTTTCGCCCCAGTCATTTTCTGATGTGAAAGATTTGAAAATATATCATGATTAGGATAATAAATACTAATCTTCAGCAGTATCTTGTTTTCCCAGTTGCTGTCCTAGCTGAAAAAGAAACTCCATTCTTTGTCCACAATCAAAACAGCCACTCAGCCCATGCCACTATTTACTGCTGGGGTGGGATGCCAGTTTGCCTGTGGCTCTGTTGTATTAAGTGACCTGTCAGTGAGGGGCAGACCAAGGTTGGATCTTGGCCCTAAGCCCTTGAGGAGGCTTCAGAGAGCAACAGATATGTGGCAAAATGATAGCATTTGCTTTATCCCTGTCCTGATCCCTGCTGGACCGGTGCCACAGCGTGCTGAGTTGCAATGACTGAGCTAACCAGCCGTTTCACAAAGGATTTCATGCACACGACCATTTCTCTGAATTTGAAGCCTTGGTAACCAGGGTACCTGAGTAAACCTTCCTTTCCCACTACATTCTTTGCTTTAATTAAATTTAAAAGCGTTTTTTTTTTTCCAGGATATTATATGAGTGTTTGGGAAGAGGTGGGGGAAACTTCTCTCTCTCTCTCTCTCTCTGTGGTTTAGGAGACTCCTGAGTCCATCATGCTGAGGAGCAGGCGCTCAGCCAGGACCTGCCTGCCAATTATGTGTGTTCGGTCAGTGTTCCTCTCCACTATGGTTGGGATCTGCTGGGAAGGAAAGCAAGGTTTCACGAATGTATTTCACTAGAAACCTGGATGACACATTTCTTCACTTAAAAAATGGAAAAGGAAGAGGAAGAAGAGATGGAAGATAAAGAGAAGGGATACTACAAAAGGGAGGTTTCTTTTCAGCCTACTACACAGAAAGTGAATTCCAAATACATATATGTGTGTATGTATGCAAATGCATATTTTAATATATATATTAATATTTATTATATTAATATAATATACTAATATTAAATTGATATCAATATTAATATATTAATAATAATATAATAAAATATTAATGATAATATATTAATATGTAATGATATATTAATAATATGTAATATATGAATATATATAATATATAAGTGTATTATATTATTATATTATTATTTTATTATTTTATTATAATATGATTATATAATCAATTATAATTATATAATATATAATATGATTATGTATAATTAATTATAATTATATAATATATAATATAATTATATTGTTATAACTATATTATATGTATTACACACACACACACACACACACACACACACACACATATATTCCCCTCAACTAGATAAATTGACAAAATGGCTGCAACAATGGACTGAAACATAAAAACAATCATGTACCTGGCACAGAATTGGGGGGTGTTTTGTTCTGTTGTACATCGGGTCACTCTAAGTCGGACATGACTCAATAGCACATAACAACAACAGTTTGCCATAAAAATACAAAAGCTGAATGGAGCAGCCATATGGCAGAGCCCCAGGGGTGGTGTGGATATAGGGTAGCCCTGCCTTCTCCAACCTGGAAGCTGCCCAAACCCAAACCCTGTTGTTCAGTGTTTTTTAAATTATCACATAATAATTGTATATATTTATATGATGAAATGCCATAATTGAACACATATATACAAGGTATAATGATCAAATCAGGTTTATTACCATTTCTTTCTCCTTACACATTTATCATTTCTTTGTCTTAGGAAACTTTAGACTTCCCTTTTTTAGTTCTTTATAAAATGTAAAATAAGCAGTTTCAGACTAGAGTCATCCTACGTGCTGTGGGCGACTAGAACTTAACCCTCCTGTGTAATGCAATGTTTTGATTTGGTGGACTCCTTCGTAAGTTATGAGTTATTTTTGGCAGAATTGTTTCACAAGGCCTGCCTCTGAGAAGAGTGTCTCCCAAATGCCGTATGTGGGAGCAGTTGGTCCCCAGCTAGTGTGGGGGCTGTCCTGGGAGGTTCTGGGACTTTGGAAGGAGGGACCCAGCTTGTGGAAGCAGGCCACTGGCAGCAGGACTTTGGAGGTTTTCCTGGGACTCCTGGTTCTAGTCGATTTCTCTCTCTGCTTCCTGATCATCATGATGTGAGGAGGTCGTCAGCCTGGTCCTGCTGCCCGCTGCCCTGCTGCCAGCCTCCCACCATGGTGAGCTGTGATCCTCTAACCCTGAGCCTCCAGTAGATCACTCTGCCCGTGAGACTGTCTCAGTCGGGCATTTTGCCATAGCAAAGCACCAGCAGGTGAAAAGAGAACACTTCAATTTTCTTTTCACAAAATAAATATAAGGCATTGGGATTTGTGCTTTAGAAATACAACAACAATCACAAATCTCTATGATATTCTGAACTCACATAAAATCTGAAATAATTGAAGAATTTTGGTAATGAAGGCTTTTTTTTCTTAAAAAAAATCTCTTTGAACTCTTTAATGAGTTCATATTTTAAAGAAAGCCTTGTTTTGATACTCATTGACAGCATTTCTAAAACATATTAGAATATATTTTGCCTTATGAATATCTACTTGATTAAAATTCATTGTCTGTTTAATATTTAAGTCCTTGTAAAGTAGGAATACCAAATATGAACAAAGTTTTAGATGCTGGCAGCTAATTTGAATGTGTAATTGGCTTAGGGAATACCATGGAAATTGTTGATTGCAAAGTACCTAAATTACTGGTATTTGTTCATTTTGATCTATTGTCCATTCGTTCAATAATATTAATTGCCATTGTGGCAGGGCCTCTGAAGTCTTGGAGATACCAAAATAAACTAAATTGGTGATGTCTCTACTTCCATTTTGTTTACCATCCAGACCCCATCATTTGTCACCTATTCTCACTACCCAGGTGTCTGTCCATTTGGAAAAGCTAAATTGAATACAGATGAATTGATTAGGTGGGTAAATTATGTTATAGGCATATTCTTATTAAAAATTATGGCGCTCCAACCATTGCTGGTCATTGCCTAAGCACTGGTATATACACAGGAACAAGTGAAAGTCAGGAGTCCACAGGATGGGGGACATTTGGATGAGACTACAGCCTGGCCCTGAGGCACTTGAGCTAGTGAGAGAAGCTGCAACCAATGGAAAGTGACAACAGAGTATGCAAGTAATGAGGGGAACACTGCCGAGTGGCTCAGAGAAGGAGAGTGAGGGGTGGCTGAGAGCAGTGCCCACTGCGAGGCGGAGCACAGGATGAACCACGGAGACACGGTTTTGAAGTTTGCTACTCATTAGCTCCCCGACCTTGAACAAATGATTGATTGTAACCTCTTACGTTATAAAATTAAGACACTATTTACGATGGAAAGGCTGGACATGGATTTCTACAGTGAAGGTTCACAGAGGAGGAGGCAGAGAGGCAAAGCAAGAAAAGAAGGAAAGGGGGAGCAAAGGGATGCCCTCCCACTACCGAATCCTCACCTCTGCCAGAGCCATGGAAAGGCAGGGAGTGGGAGGTGGCTGCGCAGCCAGGCTTCCGAAAGGAAAACCAAGGAGAGGCTACGGTGAACGCATCTCTTAAAATCTTCACGTTCTTGTTTTTTGTTGACTGCCGATGCAGTTGGTCACTGCACTGCTAATGTCCCATTGTCACCTTATTTGGAATTGTTGAAAACATCTCTGTCTATGTGCAGGTATTGTAAGAGCAAGGTCCTTGAAGAGCTAACTAAAACAAAGTAAAGAACTCTGGAATGTTAATTTGCACAGGGAGAAATGCAAACACAAATGCTATCCACTGTTCTTCTTATCTTGGAAAAACAGACCAGCCTACTGGGGTTTTTAATGCACTTTGGGGTCTGTGTGTGTGTGTGTGTGCACGTGTGTACATGTGTGTATGTGTGCATACGTGTGTGTGCATGTGTGTGTGAGTGTGTGTGTGTGCGGATCTGTGTGTGTGTGTGTGTGTGCACGCATGCACTCATTTTTTAAACTAGAGAGACCAAAGAATAAATCTCTAAAAGTGTTGAAAGCACCATTGGACTCTGCCCGTCTGCTCACAGTGACGCTCACATAGAGCTGTGTCTTTCTAAAGCACAGAAGGTGGACCAAGCCATGTGCTTAAGGATGCAATGTGACTCCTTGTCAGAAGCCACCAGCTAGACTGGGTGAGGTGGCACATGCCTGCAATCCCAGTGACTCGGGAGGCAGAGGCAGGAGGATGTCCAGTTTGAGGCCAGAGGTAGCCTACGTAACTTAGCAAGACTGACTCAAAATAAAAAATAGAAAAGGGGCTGGAGATGCAGCTCAGTGGTAGAGGGCAGCCGAAGTATGCAAGGGGCCCTGGATTCAACCCCTAATTACTGCAAAGAAAGGAAGAACAGGATAAAAACAAAGGAATGTCACCAGCTATAATAGATTTAAGATCATTAGGACATTGTGGTACCAGCCCTTCAAATTTTAAATGTGTGCTACAAAACAACAATAACAAATTTATTATGAAGTTTGAAGTTTGAATCTGAGAAATATATAATGTTTGAGATAAAAATAAAAGAATTAAACTCGTCCAACTTAATACTCAGATGAGTGTGCACATGTGTGTAAGGAGTGTGATCCCAATTTAATTTCTCTTTTCTATCTTGCCTTTTAGGCATGTGTTTAAGTTAAATGAAGGAGAATATATTAAATTTAAAGGCTATGTGATTTTAACAATAAAGTGCACAATGAAATATTTAGAAAACATTGCCACTACTTTCTATAAAGGAGAAGAGTAGAAGTTTAAAAAAACAGCAAACAATAAACCACAAAAGTATTAATTGTGTATGATACTTTGATAGCTTTTATTCTAAAATCTCACATATCATTGGGAAATAAAGTGAATCTTCCCCTTTAGGGAAGTTTGACATCCAATCAGCAAATAACAATTGACCATTTACCTTTACTTAATTGTCCAAAAGACAGCTTTCAAGAAACCGAATAAGCTGGCTTTCAGATTTCATCTAAAAGCAAGGATGAAGAGATTAAGCATTCATGCAGAGGACAAGAGAAACCAACCTTCCTTATATGTTAAATAAATAAAATGTATAAGCACCTGTGGAACTAGTTGGTAAATACCTGCTGATTTTCTGCAAACACTGTCACACCTTCATTTCATTAGAGACTGCTCATTTCAAGTAAGCGCATGTCTGGAAAGCGTACCAGGATGTTTGGATTCCTATCTTCCATATTATGAAATTTGCTCTTTCAGTCAATGATTGATAACAACAATCCAAGAAAGTGATGAAAGTAGTCAGATTTTAGCTTAAACTGCTTCAATTCTCAAAATGAATTACCTTAAATTACTCAGCAGCAGGACATGAAGAGCATTAAAAGGAACCACAGGAAAAACACTGTTGTTGTTGTTGTTAGGTGCCATCGAGTCGAGTCCAACTCATAGCGACCCTTACAGGGTTTTCAATGGCAGATTGTTTTGGGATTGCCTTGGGAGTGGATTGCCAGGTCCTTCTCCCATTTTTGTGGTGCTGGGAATTGAGCTCGGGACCTCAGAGACTGCAGAATGGCACTCTACCAACTGAGCTAAATCCCAGCCATTATGGAAAAACAGTGGTAAGACCCTATTTCAAACAGATACTTTTAAATTGTACATTCAATTGAAATTTGAAACATGGAATCCGAACATCTTAAGCAAGAATTGCTTTCAAATACTAACAGATTGATTTTACTGTGGATTTCCTGGTTGACGATATAGTTTTAGGACCAAATCTTGACTAGTATTTACAGGTGTGAAAAGTTCTACAAATCCATACTTGCACCTTTGTTTTGAAGGAAGGCCCTGGAGGGACAGATGGACAGACATGTCTGCATAGCTCCTACAGACACCAGGAAGGACCTCAAATCTCTTCACATGGCCTCTCTGGCCCAATGGCAAAACGGTCGGCATCTCCGCTGAACAAGTTGTCACAGTTTGATATAAAATGCCCCTCAAAGGTTGAGCTCTCTGATATTTGGCACTGTTAGTGGTCACGGAACTCTGGAGGCAGTTCTTCACTTTGAGGAAATGATGTCACTGGGGGCGGGCCTCTGGAGGTTTATACCTGGGGCCCGGAGCCTTCTCTGCTTCCTGCTCATGAAGGTGTTAAGTCATCTACCATTACCATGGGCCCTGCTTCCTGCCGCTGCCACGCCTGCCCTGCCACCATTATGGACTGATCTTCTAACTGTGAGCTTCCAATAAATCTTCCCTCCGTAAGTTAGTTTCAGTTGGTTTTTCTGCTATTGATGACACTGACTAACACACAAGTGACTACTTTCCTAGGCCGGTTTTGCTTAGTTAGGTTGTTTGCCAGACACTAGGTGTTGTCATTGGATGTTGTTGTTGTTTGGTGCTGTCAAGTCGGGGTCCCACTCATAGCAACCCCATGTACTACAGGCAAAACACTGTTGTCAGTGCTTCTCTGCTGTTCATAGGGTTTTCAGTGGTGATTGATTTTTGGGAGTGGGTTGCCAGGTTCTTCTCGCCTACAGTACCTGGTGTTCCCAGGCGGTCTTCCATCCAAGTACTAACCAGGCCTGTCCGTGCTTAGCTTCCGAGATCTGATGGAATCAGATGCCACAGGACTACGGCTGCAGACTTATCATTGGCTGGCTCCCTAAACATGCTCCACAGAGTTTAATGTGCACAGAGCACACCAATGGGGACGGAGCCAGTTAGACATGTTCTGTGAGTCAGCACCCACTCCCTTCCTGCGGAATAAATAAGCAACATGTAAATAAGGAAATGACGGAAAGATGGAGGGCAAAAACTGGTGAGTGTTCCACACACAGAAATGGGGTGTGGTCAGGACCCTCAGCTGGAAAACTCAGGAGGGCGGAACCAAATGCCAGCTCAGCTTTGCCTTGCTGTCACCGCTGCTGTGGGAGGGCCTGTGGGCAAGTGGCTGGCATTTTGTTTACCTTGTATGTATGTGTGTGTCTGTGTATCTATAGATATACATAGACATATATCCATACTTATGCAGACATAACAAATATATATTTCTATACTAACATGTATGTGTCTATGCACGTACATATGTATGTGTTTATGTAGACATATGCATATAGCAAATTATATAGTTATATATACATATTTGTTATGTATTTCTATGCTTATACATATATATGTGTGTATGTTTGAGGGTGGGTACATAGGAAGCTTTCCATCAATATAGAAAAATAATTGAGATAACTAAGGTATGAAGGTACATATATCATGTAAAGATTTATTGTGGTTCATGGTATCAGAGGTTCAGTCTATCACCACCTGGACCTGTGGCTTTTGGGTCCATTAAGAGACATCATGTTGTGGCAGGAACATGTGACAGAGCAAACTTGCTTACTTCATCACAGGTAAGCAAAAGTGTGAGGGAGAGAGAAGGCCCAGGGTTGGCAATCTCCTTGGAGGGCATCACCCTGTGACCCAATGAACTCCCACTAGGTGCCACCTCCAAAAGTTCCCTGACCTCTCAGTAGGACCACGTTGGGAAGCTAGATAATCAATATTTAATGGTTAATGAATTTCAGAGAACTGATAATCAATGTCAGTAGTTAACCCATTTTAATCAATGTTGTTGTTGTTGGGTGCCATCAAGTCAGGTCCAACTCATAGCAAACTTCATAGGGTTTTCAATGGCTGATTGTTTCAGTAGATTGTCATGTCCTTCTCCCGTTTTTGTGGTGCTGGGGATTGAACCCCAGTCCTCAGAGAGCATAGAGCAGCATTCTACCAACTGAGCTAAACCCCAGTCCACTCAAATTTTAATCAATAGCTGATCAACTTCAGAGAGTTTTAGCATGGTGCCTTTCCTTGTGAAGTCTGGTGTCATTTTGAGTAGCCACCATACACGTCTGTCTCTCTGATTAGCTGTTTCCTTGACATTGGGGAAGCTATGGTGATACTGCTCAGCTTGTGCTCACTGTTCACAAGGGGATGTGCAGTAATCTGCTGAGTAACTGTCTCCTGACCCCACTGAGCTCAGGCAGTAATGCTTTTATTTGACAGACTATTAATTTGACTCTTAACTGTTCTTTCTCATCACCCTGTCTTTCTGGCAGAAGTTCAAGTTTTTGCCTTAGTAGTTATCTGACAAGTGGTGGTGTTTTACTGTAGAGTAATTCTTGAAGACTCTCAGGCTTACAGGAATCCTTTAGTAGAGTTTTAAGACATAAATTTTAGCCACATGACCCGGGTATGACTCTTAGCCCCAGCTCAGCTCTGAGTGGCTTTCAGCTCTGCTGGTAACATTGCATCATGGGACAGCCACATCCCCTGCTGACTTACTGCCACTGGTCTTACTGTCTTGTGCTCCTTAGAGCCTTCTTCCCATTTCCTTCACTGAATCTTCCCTTAGACTTGACAGGCCATGAATCTTCTATTTAAATGTAGGTGTGGCTTCTGTGCCTATGGTTCAGCTCAGCTCTCCAAGCTCTTAGTGGCCATGGCTGGCTGGGGTTTGAGAAGGTGAGATATCAACCCTGACCTCGTCAAGCTTCTAGTGTAATAGTGGCTTCCTCAATGTTTCATTTTCCTTGTTTGTGTTTTTGTGAGTGTGCGAGTGTATACTCGTGCCCCAGAAAATGCTTTGGTTATAATTTAGTTATAAGCAAACTCTAGGCTGTGGTGCGAATATCCCCTCTCTGGTTTTGCTTTATAAGCTTCTATAGACACATTTCTGGCATAACTAATCTCTCTACCCTGCCTCCCATCCTCTGTCACAGTGGTGTCATACTTATAAATGGCTTTGAGTCTTTTATGTTGCTCCTGACTCTCTCCTCCTCTGCCCCACTATCTTGAGCTGATGTCTTCCCTAGAAGACCTTTTCCCATCTTTATGACTATTTCTTCCTAGGACTCTTCAGCTGGACTCCTAATGCCAAAACCCTTAGGTGAGTGGCCTAGAGCCTCATGCCCTGTGTCTTCACTTGGTCTAGAAGAGTAACTGGAAAAAGCAAAAATTAACATGTCCTTTTCTGTTGGGGAATTTTTAAATGCGCCCCATAACTAGGGTTCCTCATATTTGCATGAGGGACTGACCTTTAGGTGACCCCAGGGCCACATCCCACTCACTCACTCCTACCCTTCCCATCCAGTGAGCAAAGATGGCCCCTGACCAGCCTGACCAGCCTCAACCACCTCAATTTTGATTGGCTACCCCTAGCATCTCAGTTAAATAACTGCCCCTACCTGGCAGGTATGACAGTTTACCTGTTGTACCTGTCAGGAATGTGCCCTGATTGGCTACCCCCAGTAAACAATCCCTCGGGAGCCTACATAAGCAGGGCTCCCAGACCCCCTTGACCCCACCACCATTCTCCATCCTTCAACTGCTGCCCAGACCCCATCACCTCGATCCAACGCTCCCTAATCCAGTGGAAGATCTCCAAGCAAGCCAATGCATCAAGACCAGGGGCCCTGAAGCACTGAAGGCTACAAGCAAGCCACGAAGAGCCTCCCAATTCCTCCCATCCTTGGGAAGGTGGGAGGCAGAGAAGGCAAGCTGTGAGAGTCAAGACCATTGGACCTCCAGCCCAGCAGAACACCAACTGCTTGTAGCTGTGCCTTTAAGGCTGAGCTGTACCACCAGTGAGCCCACAGCATTCTATGCTGCGGGCTTAGACCTAGCACTTGAGCACTTGACAGGGCTGCTTGTTGGTTGTACCCCACTTGGGGAGTGACCCAATAAACTTTCCCTCTCCTGTTTCCCACAGAAGGTCGCCTGAAGTCCTTCTTTGGTGCCTCAGGCCAATACACCAACCCAGTCCAGTGGGTCCCCAATACCCACTCAGTGTCAGGGCAAGGCTCTGACCTCTGTTGGGCCTCAGCCGAACTCTGACACTTTTCTTAGAGCAAAATCTTTTTTCTTCAACTTCTCTCTTTGTTCTGATGGCCGGTGTCCATATCATCCTTTGTCAATGGGAGACAGATAGACAGGCAATGCCTGGAGATGGAGGACAGAGAGGACAGAAAAGAGAAGGTGGAGAGGAAGGAGAAAGTGGCAAAGATGGAGAAGGTGGGAATGCAGAAGTTGATGAATACAGGGGAGATAGTAGAGATGGTGGAGAGGATGGAAAAAATGGTAAAGATAGTGGCAATAGAAGAGATGGTGGAGTTGATGGAGATGGTGGAAAATGTGGAGGTGGTGGAGATGGTAAACACGATAGAGGTGGTAGAGAGAGTTGAGATGATGAAGGTGGTAGAATGAAGACAGTGGAAAGGGTATAGGTAATGGAGAGAGTGGAAATAGTGAAGACAGCAAAGATGATAGAGATGGTGGAGGTGGTGGAGAGGATGGAACTGGTAATGATGGTGCAGATAGTGGAAAGGGTAGAGAGTGAAGATGGTGGAAAGAAGACAGTGGAGAGAGGGGAGAGGGAAGAGAGGATGGAAGCAATGGAGAAGGTAGAGATGGTGAAGGTGAAGGAAAATGATTGAGATGGTGGTGATAGTGAAGGTGGAGGAGATGGTAGAGATGGTGAATGTGATGAAGATGGTGGAGATGGTAGAGATGGTGGAGATGGTGAAGGTGGTGGAGATGGTGAAGGTGGTGGAGATGGTGGACATGGTGAAAGTGGTGAAGGTGGGGGAGATGGTGAAGGTGGAGGAGATGGTGAAGGTTGTGAAGATGGTGGACATGATGAAAGTGGTGAAGGTGGGGGAGATGGTGAAGGTGGAGGAGATGGTAGAGATGGTGAAGGTGGTGAAAATGTTAGAGATGGTGAAGCGATAGAGATGGCAGGGACGGTTAAGCTGGAGGAAATGATGGAGATGGTCGAGGAGGCAGAAATGGTGCAGAGCACGCAGACAGTGAGGAGTGTGAGACAGAGAGCCATGGGAATTCCCTCCCCCAGCAATGCTTCAGTGGGGAATATAGCATTTCCCCATCTTTCTTTTTTTTTCAAAAGAACACAGAAATCCAAATTAAAAAAATAAATCTCTTTAATCAAACTTTGGGAACAATTCAAAGTAAACTTTAATTGTGCTCCCTAGACCAACATCTACAAACAACATTGATTTCCCAGCTCCATTTAGACATTCAGAGATTTGCCTTGTTGTTGTTGTTAGGTGTCATCGAGTCAGTATCCGACTCATAGCAACCCTCTGTACAACAGGGGAAACACTATTGTCAGTGCCTCTCTGCTGTTCATAGGGTTTTCAATGGCAGATTGATTTTTGGGAGGGGGTTGCCAGGTCCTTCTCCCAAGCCTACAGCTTCTGGTGTTCCCAGGCGGTCTCCCATCCAGGTACTAACCAGGCCCGACCCTGCTTAGCTTCCGAGATCTGATGGGATCGGATGCCACAGGGCTAGAGATTTGCCTTAGTCATTAGTAAATGTTGCAGGTGAGGTGAATCAGACCTGTATTTTCCCAGCATGAAATTAGGGATGTGCGTGTAGACACGCCAGCTGTCTTTCCCTGTGTCAATGTCACTCCCAGTCTTGAAAGTGACTTGAAATCCTTATGGTTGGTATCTCTGAACATCCCATCAGCATGAGGGACTGAATCAGAGACCAATACGCAGTGACACTCAGCCACTGCATCTTGACACCCAAAGCAGGACCTTCTTAGATGTGCAGATCGATGACATGTATGTCAATTAGATTGAGAGACATAAAACACAGCCTTGCAAGTCACTGTGGTTTTGAGGTGATGTCCAGGAGCTCCTCCTTTGTAGGGGTCAGGAAGGGCCACCCAGGTGCTCCATCGTCTCCGAGGTGCCAAGAGAAGAGTAGCTGCCTAGGGTGAGTTTTCTCCTGAGGGACAATGAGTCTTTGACAGCTCAGTGGTTTCTCAACTGGGGCCTCTGCAGGCCATGTAGGCCTTCCAGTGTTTCCTTGAGGTTGGGATGAAGAACAAATTTCTACTTCAACCACAGTGACTCTACAGTAGGTCTCAGGCCACTTGCCCATTCTGTGAAAGAATTAAATAGCTTCTTAGAGAATCGCTAATATAAATGGGTGCCGTGACACACACCTGTTATTCCAGCAATTTGGGAGGATGAGATGGGTGGATTGTGAGTTTGAGGCCAGAGGGAGCCTGCACAACTTAGTGAGGCCCTGCCTCAGAATAAAAAATAAAAACGCTGGGCACAGTGGCCCATGCCTGCAATCCCAGCTACTCAGGAGGTGGAGGCAGGAGGATCACAAGTTTGAGACCAGAGGCAGTCTCAAAAAATTAAAAAAATGGGCTGGGGGTACAGGTCAGTAGTCCAGCAGTTACAGAGCATGCAAGCATGAAGCCCTGGGTTCAACCCCCAGTACTGAAAAACAAAAATACATAAATAAAATAAAAAATAAAAAATAGTCTAAGGTGCAACTCAGTGATAGGGTACTTGTCTAGTATACAGGAGGCCCAAGGTCCAACCCCTCAGTACAGGGAGAGAGAGAGTGAATGAGAGAGAGAGAGAGAGAGAGAGAGAGAGAGAGAGAGAGAGAGAGAGGGACAGAAAGACAGAGAGAGACAGAGAGACAGAGAGATCAGCCCACTAACATAGTCCAACTTGATTTATTTTTTTTTTGCATTTTTTTCTAGAAAACTCAGAATCTAATTATGTTCTCTCCTATGGCCTGTACATATAAATCTCATCCTTCAGACTAATTTATATCATCACAGTATATGATATATATTTTATATTTGTCCTGTTTGTTTTACACATTCTTAAAAGCCAGTTTGTGACTTTGTAAAATGAGTTTTAAAAAATGTTAATAAATAAGAAGATTGCATGTCCTTTCATTAAAGAAATATGGATCATCTTGTCACCATACCATGATGGGTGCTATTATATACATAAAGGAAAATACTCAGGGGAAAATGGTTTGAAAGTTCCTCAACAACTTAAAAATAGAACCACCATATGACCTAGCAACTCCACTTCTATTATATATAAAAAAGAATTGGAGAAAGGGATTCCAAAAGACACCTACACACAGATAGTCAGAGCAGCATCATTCACAATAGCCAAATGTCTATCATGGATGAATGGCAATCAACTGTGTCACGTCCATACAATGGAATATTATTAAACTACATAAAGTAATAAAGTACTGCTACATGCTATAACATTGATAAATTTTGGAAACATAGCATACATGAAGTAATCCACCCACAGAAGAACTCATCTTGCATGAGCCCATTTGTATGAAATATCTGAATAAGGTAAATTCATAGAGACAGAAAGTCAATTAGGGGTTACCATGGGCTGGGGGAAGGGCGAATGGGAAGCTATTGCTTAATGGGAACATAGTTTTTATCTGTAGGTGATGAAAAACTCTCATAAATAGATAATGATAATAGTTACAACTATAACTCTCCACTATAATATTCTAATAGGACATTGTGAATGCAATTAGTACCACCAGGTTGTACACCTAAAATTGGTTGAAGCGGTGCATTTTATTGGAGTGTAATTTAACACAGTAAAAATAATTTTAAAAAAGTCAGTGCTGACAAAATTTGTCTTGCTTTTCCTTGGGCTAATCGTAAGAACAAGAAAACATTTATCAGGAGAAATAGCTGTGATTTGAAAGCAATGTGTGGACCAAATTTTGCTGTGTCTCAAGGACCATCTGAGCCAGAATGCGTGCCTCTTACAATGTTAATTCCTAGACCTACCTCAGCCCACAGAGTGGGACCCTGTAGTGAGATCCGGAACCCTCCATCCTGGCCAGGCCTTCCCAGAAGATTCTCAGTCACACCGAGATTCTGCTATCAGAGAACAGGAATCCCAGGCTCTGCCTTTGCTACTGGAATCCTGGAATTGTATGCATTTGGGATAGGAGATGTTTCATGATGCTGTCAGCTTTCAATGCCTGTGACATCAATAAGTAATAAAATTCATCATATCTTTATTATTTATCTAATGGGGTATGGACGTTTATATGGGTGCAAACAATGGAGCAAGACAAACAGAAAGCAGTTCCAGCTTTATTCGTCAGAGCGTATGATCTCTTCTGCCCAGAATGCTGAAGAAATCCAGGCAATGTTTTGGTGTAAGGAAAAGCGTGAACAACCTCGGAGACCCCAGCACCTCCGGGGTCCTCCGGAAGCCCAAGCTTCATCTAATGAGAGTTCCACCACAGACCTCTTTTCAGAGTAGGAGAGAAGCCAAGGGCAGCTTTGCGAGGGCGGAACCTCTGTCCCCGCACATGCTTCCCACACCCATACATCCCTGGCTTCCTGAGCTGCATTAAATTCACAGAGAGAAAAGAATCCAAGGTCAACTTGAGCCTTTTTCCCCCCTGACTGTAAAAGTTTTCCTGTAATCCTCTGCTTTATGTAAAGAATTTGTTTCACAAGAGTTGAATACTGTTTAAACAAGCCACGTATCACCTTCCTTCTGTCCAAATAACTGTAGAGGACATATTTGAAAGTAAACTAATTAAGAATGGGTTTTCAAAAGGTCTATTTTTAAGAAGGTGAGAAATCAAGAGATAGGAAGCGTTGTCTGGGTAAGGTAAACCAACCTGAAAGCCAGGCAGAATGTTTAGGACCAGCTCCCTGCCCCTGTGGTCTGTAGACCAACCCCAGCACAGCCCTGCCTGTGGTAGGAGCAGTGTTGGAGGCTGTAATTGGATCCTTTCAATTATCGGGGAAAGCAGCGACTGTGACTTGCACCAGGGCAATTGAGCTTCCCAGAGTGTGACTACATTAATCCTTGGCTGCAGAAAATGGAATCTTCCAGACCGCCATTGGTTCTGGCCATTTGAATGTTAAAGATGGGCAATAACTGCAGTGATTTACACTTAAATATTTAGCAAGTGCTATTTAGCAACCCTAAGGACAATCGATGTGCGCTGCCCAAGCCCCGAATAAGCACTTTCATAAATGTCATTTGCGAGCCCACGGCTTGCTTTTCTGGCAAGAACTGCCCACTGTTTCTGCTGAATATTTTTAATTTGCAATCCATTTTTCCCTTGGGAGCCTCTGGATTGAAGGCTGGAGGATGGGGTTTCTGATGATTGTAGTTGTTTCGGACTGTTACACGTCTCGGCGTAGGATTGGGAACCACGAAGAAGCTGGGGTCTGCATAGCTCTTGAGGATGGCCTGATCGAGTGTTCATCCCTTTGTAAAAGCACATGCCCATTCTAGTTTCCTTTCACTCTTCTGGAACAGTCTGTGAGGACCACTGAGTGCCCCCCTCACAGAAATGATAGGGTTTTCATTTGATCATCTGCCCTGTCCTTTATCTTAAAAGAAACAAAGAAGGGAGCCAGGTGCAGTGGCACATGCCTGTCATCCCAGCACCTGAGGAGGCGGAGGCGGGAGGATCGTAAGTTCGAGACCTGAGGCAGTCTGTGTAATTTAGCGAGACCTGTCTCAAAAAGTAAAAAAAAAAAAATGGGCTGAGGGTGCAGCTCAGTGGCCCAGCACTTGCAGAGCATGCAGGTGCGAGGCCCTGGGGTCAACCCCCAGTACCACAAAAAAAAAAAAAAAATTAAAAAGTTAAGAATGCTTTGGGAATCATTTTCAGTTTTTAAATCGACCTCCATGGGTCCCAGCCAAAGACTTACAAAGTGTGAAATGATGGGGGGAGAGGCTGGAAGGCACAGATCCTGCCCACTAACCACCAACTAGACAGGTGATGCTGCAGAGGCAGTCTCCAGCCTCAGTTTCCCCAGTTTGGAAGGAGAAGGCGTATTGCACGAGGTGATCTGTGATCTGTGAGCTCTGTGGTGGAACTCTTGTTAGATGAAGCTTGGTGTAGGGCGCGCACCTCCAGGTCAGGCCTGGAGGTTCAGACGGGCAGTGCCACTGTGCACACAGATACTAAACACAATTCACTCAGGACCCCCGGGTGAGGGGCGAGGATTCCTGAGGCCCTTGGGACACCGGCACAGATGGGAGAAAGGAAAAGCCTTGGGTGCTTTTGCCTTCCGGGGCAAACGCCCGTGTTGGTGGTCTCAGTGGTTACCAGGAGACAGTTCTTGCTTCGCTGGTGATTAGTCGGAGAGCAGGTTCTCTCCTTGTTGATGGTTGTGTGGGGAGAGCATTCTTTCCTCACCGAGGGTCTGGGAGAGAGAGCAGGAAAGCTGTTTCCTCATCAGTGGTCCAGGCCAGAACCGGCAAAAAGGATGAGCTGCCGCAGCACAGCTCCTTATATAGCTCGCCCATGGAATGGCCTGAGCCAATCAGCTTTCAGTCCAACTGTCCAATCAGGAATGGTTTTGTACAAACGTGCAACCAAGTTACTTTCATTTTCCCTAGATTTCTAATGTAGAAGCCAGTTATTCAAAGCCGTTTTCCCAGTTTGGGTTTTTTTTTGTCAATTTCCTCCCAATTTTTCCCTACACTTGGGCTTCTGGAGGACCCCGGAGGTGCTGGGGTCTCTGAGGGAGATGCTGAGGGGCACCCAGAGGGGTCCGAGGCAGACTTGCCTTCCCCAGGGAAGGAGGGGCTACCTGGGCCTCAGGAGCTACACAGGATGTTCCTCCTTAAATTTGAGCTCCTGCCACCTTCCCAGGGAGGACCAGGAGCGAAGGACTCATTTCCTGCTCTGCTGATTCCTATTCTTGGCTATCTCTGGTTTTCCCGAATGCCAGGCTCTGGTTCCCACCTTCTTGAGTAGGTGGGAGGATGTGAGCACTGGGCCCATCCTGAGGTATGGAATGTGGTTCTTCCTCCAGTACTTTGACTTTCTCCTCACCTTTTGTTGTTGTTGTTGTTGTTAGGCGCTGTCGAGTCTGTAACCAACTCATAGCGACCCTCAGGGTTTTCAATGGCTGACTGTTTCGGGATTGCCTTCGGAGTGGATTGCCAGGTCCTTCTCCCATTTTTGCAGTGCTGGGAATGGAATTCGGGAGCTCAGAGACTGCAGCGCAGCGCTCTACCAACTGAGCTAAATCCCAGCCCCCCTCACTTTTTAGGGATTTAAAAAATGTGCCCATTGGAAGACAACGTTCTCCTTACTTTGAACACACTTTTCCTCAGGCGCCCATTTGGAAAATGAACTTCGTGCCCCTGCCTCCTGGTCCCTTGGGTCACGCCCACTCTCTGTGGGATTTCTCCTCTCGGGGACCCAGTCAGGCTACCTTGAGCACTTTATGGTGTAAAACAGCCAGGTCAACAGAAAAGGACCAGCCGTGTGAGTGAATTTGGGCTGGGTGTCTCCTACTAGCCTGCTATCTACATCTCCTTAGTAAGTTCTGCTCTGTAGATCTTTCTCTGAATAGCACCAAATACTGAAATCAGTGGTTAATCAAGTTGGTTACCAGGTCGGCAAGTTTGTAGCTTAGCACTCTGGTGCATGCCCATGTGTCTGTCAGCTTGTTGTGTTGTGTGTCGCTGGGATGCTGAAAGCTATGCCACTGGCTGTTTCAAATACCATCAGGGCCACCCATGGAGGAAAGTTGCAGCTGAGCTTCCAGACTAAGGCAGACTAAGGAGTAGGACCCAACAGCCCACTCCTGAAATAATTAGCCACTGAAAACCCTGTGAATAACAGAGAAGCACTGTCCAATATGGTGCCAGAAAATGAGCCTCCAGCTTGGAAGGCATTCAAGAAAGGACTGGGAAGGGTTGCCTCCTCCAAGTAGAGTCTACCTTAATGACAAGAATAAAGTCCCTGAGCCCTCTTTTTGCTGAAGTGGCACAGCTCAAAATGAGAAGAAACAGTGACTGCAGCAATGGGCTCAAACATAAGATCATGTGCATTGCATAATGCTGGGTAGGGCTTTGTTATGCTGTACTTAGAGTTGCTATGAGTTGGCTATGACTCGATGGCACCAATCCACCAACTCTGGTGTGAGAGTAGAAGGACTTTGCAGAGTCCTGATTCCAAATATGGGGGCCCATCAAATGCCTGGAGGCACTCATTAGATAAGCGGATGCCGAGCCACTCAGTCAACCTGAGGTGGGACCCACAAATCAGCCTCTCAAAGTCTCCTCTGCTGGGATTTAGCTCAGTTGGTAGAGCGCTGTGCTGCAATCTCTGAGGTCCCGAGTTCCATTCCCAACACTGCAAAAATGGGAGAAGGACCTGGCAATCCACTCCCAAGGCAATCCCGAAGCAGTCAGCCATTGAAAACCCTATGAGGGTCACTATGAGTCGGATATCGACTCGACGGCACCTAATGACAACAACAAGGTCTCCTCTAATGATCAGGAAACTTTGCTACAAACCACAAAGGACTGGATGGAGACAATGGAGACAGGATGATGGAACCGTGTTTTCGGCTGTCCCTGAGTGCAAACAGCAGACACCAGGAGCTCTTGGGGCGCAGGCCTGAGCTTTAGTGCAGACACAGTGGGGAGAAGCTAGTCACAGAGCAGCAGCCAGTGACCGAAGGGCCAAACCGACTGCAGTGGTAAGGCTTCCTTTTAGTTGATATATGGACATTCCTAAGTGAAGTGACTTTATGGGACCACCCCACTTGCACCTCCTCTGAGGTTCTAGAAGATCAGGCAGCGCAGCGCCCATATCCGGCTTCCCAGAGGTGAAGAGACGCGAGCTTGTTAAAGTAAAACAAGGGCTCCCTGATTCCCTTCTGTCAGATTCCTTCCCTAGGCCCTGTGACCCCTTGTAAGGGGCCATTTCTCCTTCAGGCCAAATTTTGAGAAGCTGGCACCTACTTGCAGGGAAACCTAACACACTTGACTGGGTTATTGGTGGAAATTGGCCTGGGTGCCTCAGTGATTTTGAACGGGGACCCAGTGACCTTCAAGACTGGCTGCTCTAGGATTTTTCCAATGATGATGTTAGTACAAACAGGGTCTCCCCAGCATGGTCATGAGTGAGCAGGTGTCTTCACTGAGAACCTTCAGGGGCCTTCACCACCCTGCTGTGTCGTGGATCCCAGGACACTGGGGAGGGGGCAGCATCCCATTCATCCTTGACCTCGGAACCTCTTCCTCCCTACCTCATCCTTCAATGTTTTCAGAAATGCACTTTGCAAATGCAAATCTGTTCTATTCCCCTTCCCCCCAAGAGAATGAATTCCCTGCAGATTTGCTGGTGTTGAGCAAGAAAATGAGTCCCTTGGAGATTTGCCCGTGTGGAGCATCAGGACTCCGCAGCTCTTCTTTGCACCCCAGTGCTCTTTGATGTGCAGTCCTAGTCACTGACCAGCGCTGAATCAATCATCTGGGTGGCACTGGAAGATGAATTCCAGGAGACACATTTCTCCTTTGAACATTCAGACTTGTGGGAAATGGGGCAAAGGCAGCGGGGGGTGAGTCTCCTAGAAGGTTTAGTCACAGTTCTCTGCGTCATGCCTGTGACCATATCTGTGAGCCACATCCATCCAGCTTTCATGATTCACTGTCCTATTCATCTATTAAAGTGTCAAGAAGCTCAGCTTTCCTAGCGCCTAAGAACTGCTTACAGTGATTTCCGTAATGTAAAACATTTCTCTTGGGATATGAAGTAGGACAATTTTGGAAAAAGCAAATACTCATTACGAATTAAGAAGCTACAAAATAGGTCACACTTACAGCTAATTTTTGAGTGTTTTAAATGTCCATATTTTTCTCAAATCTCACAAGTGGACCCCTCATCTCTAAGACAGCATTTTAGCCATGACTTCTTCCTCTCTTCTTGCTGTCTACCGCCCCTTTTCCCTCCCCATCCTTTCCCATCTGTTGAAAGCCCAGACAGCCTACCAAGTCCTGGTCACATATCATCCTTTCCTCAAAGCCTTCGGAGATCATTGCAGTTGGGAAAATTTCTCTGCAGCTTCTGTTTTGATGTTCGGGTCTATGAATTCTACACTTGCAGAAACTTTCCATAACATGATTGGGTCCCAGTCTGTGACACACTTTGTTCATGTTCTGAGCTCTTTATGGGAGGACAACTGTGTCTCATTACATCACCCATTGCCCTCTCAGTGTCCAGTCTGTGGCTGCCTTGGTGGGCTCTGGCCACTAGTTTCAACAAAGGACAGTTATTTCTTGCATTTCTGGAGGCTGAGCTGTCCCAAACCAAGGTGCTTAAGGACTTGGTCCTGGCGAAGCCCTCTCCATGGCTTCCCAGCTGACGGCTATCTCTTTGCTGGGTCCTGACATGGTGGAAGGAGGGGGACCAAGAGCTGCAGGGTCTCTGCTCTTCGTATGAGGACACCCATTCTCTCATGGGGGGCCATTCCTCACAACCTCAACTGCACTTATTTCTCCTTCAAGGCCTCATGTCCAAACATGGGGCTGTTAGGTTCAAAATATGAATTTAGGAGGTAGAGACATAAACATCTACTCCGTAACAATGCTGGGATTCAACCGCTGCCTTCACAAACACCAATAGGGAGCCTGTTTTTAACGTTGCAAGGCTTCGCCGGGAGGGTGCTCAGTAGCAGATCCACGCCCACGTGGAATTGTGGCGCTCTGGCGTCTTGGGGCGAGCACCGACTTCACGCACTGCCCAGCCCTGGGTGGAAAGCATACACCACGCCAGGCTGTGTCTACAGAAGGGGGCTGACTCTCAGATGGCAAAGGGACTTGCTCAGGAAGGTGCTGGAGAGGCTGCACGCCAGGTCTCCATGTCCTCATGGCCTGGTGTCCATCCCTCTGGGCTGCCATCCCTCCTACCATCAACCCTGTCATCTGACCAGACGCTGCTTCTAGACATGGACAAGGTCTGGAAACTGAGTAAAATTGAATCTTCTCGTCGGTGTGTTGTGATCTGGCTAGATTAAATTGAGCTAACCAACTCATGAGAGAGTCCCCCTTTTTGATAGTTATTTACCAGAGCGCCAAAGACCAAGTAGAACCATAATGGCGAATATCATGTACTGTGGACCTATGGTATTTTAGCCCATGCAGTCTGGGATTGCCGAATCTTGTAGACCAAGTGGCCTAAACAGGAGAACTTCATTTTTGAACGGTCTGGAGGCTGGGAGCTTCAGATCACTGTGCCAACATGGGCAGGCTCTGGTGAGGGCTCTCTTCTTGGTTTGAAGACAGCCCCCCTCTCAGTGTCTTCACATGGAAGGCAGCAGGGAGCAGCAAGCTCTCTTATTGTTTTGGAAGGGGACTGATGCCATTCATGAGGTTCCACCTTCCCCACTTCATCACCTCCCAAAGGCCACATCTCCTAGTACCACTTCCTTGGGCTCAGGATTTCAGCACGTGAATTGGGGGACACAAAAACATTCATCTTATAGAGTAGCATATAGGGTGTTGAACTTTAAACCTCTGATCCATCACCACAACCATCCTAAGTTGTGGATCATCTCCCTTTGTCCAAAAGGGGCTCAGAGACATGTTATGAATTGGCTCAGACCACAGGGGTCAAAACAACAGAACCTGGCCATGAGTTTGAGAGTTTCTAATTTCAAAGACATCCTACTTTTTTCTGACCTGTTTCCACAAAGTGCACGTGAAAGATGCCAGGTGTGTGGCTTTCCTTCCACACAGCATCACAGCCACCCCATCGAGTTCTGCAGACGTAGAAGGAAACCCATGGAATGGCTGAGCCACTTCTCTCCTTACTTGTGAATTTTTTCTTCCCTACCTTTAGACTCCATGTGTGTTATTAGCTCTTGTTTTCTTGAGAGCCAGTTACTTTTTGTTTATGCTGATAGATAGATAGATAGATAGCCTGCAGCCATAGCCCTGTGGCATCTGATCCCATCACATCTCAGAAGCTAAGCAGAGTCGTGCCTGATTAGTACGTGGATGGGAGACCACCTGGGAATACCAGATAATGTGGGCTTGAGAGAAGAACCCAGCAACCCACTCCCCAAAATCAATCTGCCATTGAAAACCCTATGAACAGCAGAGAAGCACTGACAACAGTGTTTCGCCTGTTATATGCAGGGTCAGTATGAGTCAGATACTGACTCGATGGCACCTAACAACAAATATATATATATATATATATATATATAATATGTGTATGTGAAAAATACAAATACACTTTAAAAAGTCAGTTCATGATAAGATAAAAATAACATATACTCATTATTAAGTAAAAAAGAGAAAGCATAACTTGTCATTTGCCATTCCTCCTCGTCTTCTGATTACTGTGAATAATAAATATGATATTATGAGTTTTTCCTAAATTCACATTGTTAAACTCTTAAAGAGAAAGTTGCCTCTAAATTTCAAACGTCCTTTCTAATTTTTACAATGTCTTCATTTTTGCTGGAACAAATCTGGAAGGAGTTTTCTGATGACCCTTAAAATTGGGGAGAAAAAAACGTGGAATAATTGAGGCTGGGTTGTGTGTCTGGTGTTTGGCCTTGTGGGCCTGGTTTTCATTAGCTCGGCCTGCAGCTTGGGGTTAACTTTGCAATTTTCTGTTATGTTGGCCAGCTTCTTTGTTTCCATGGGCACCCACAAGCTGAGCCTGTTCCCCAAGTATGAAGCCACGGTATATAAAATAAAAAATTGATCTGGGGACACAATCCTCTTGCCCAAGTAGTGATGTGTACCTTGGCTTTGAAGTAATTTTGGTTAACTGGATCTGCTTATGTGTATTTTTATTTTCTATTTTCTTTAATTATTTATTGCCTTGACACATTTCAAAAGATACATTTGTATAAATCATTTTGAGTCTTTTCTAAGAAGCCCAACCCACTATCACACTTTTTAGGTTATAGTTGTCAATAAGATCCATTTTATTTAAAAAACAGCAGTTAGACTCTAACTGTTTACATCAATATATTTGTTTCCCCTTGATTTTTATGATAACATGTTTTTTAATCTCAATAATGAAGTAGGAAATTGAGACCTATCTTTGTATATGTGTATTGTTTTAAAAGGCAAAACAAAAGAACAGAAAAACACATTCAGTTTCACTGAGGGCAGAATCCTGGGTTAATTGTGAAAAGGAGAGAAAAGGTGCCGGGTGCCGTGGCGCACGCCTGTAATCCCAGCGGCTCAGGAGGCGGAGGCGGGAGGATCGCAAGTTCGAGACCAGAGGCAGTCTGTGTAACTTAGCAAGACCCTGTCTCAAAAAGTAAAAAAAAAAAAAAAAAAA